>CM040239.1:153078976-153261026 GCA_022545495.1 Chrysanthemum lavandulifolium | reverse complement strand
TTGCAACATCGTTGATTCTGCTTATTGATATTTTTACACATATGATTACTAGTTTCAAAGGTTTTCAAGATTTCTTTTCCAAACTCCTTACAGATATAAGCAGTTTAGAGTTGCTTATTCTTCCAAATTACTGTATAAGCAGAAATCCATTTTAATAAGCAATCAGACACTTCCACAACTCTTTTTAAAACATTTAAAAATACACAAGGCCTATTTGTGAGGCAAAAAGGTTTGACCAAACGCCCTATTTATGACAGCAAATAGCACAACCAAAACACCCATTTATCGCAGCAATACACAGTCACAACACCCATTTACAACTGATTATATATATTGTCTTCATATTTCGAAATAAAGATTTGTTTGAACTTAAGCATAATAAGTAGCAAAAAACTTAAATAAAGAACATAAAAATGAACACCATATATAGATGGTGTTCTAATTTGATGATCATAATAGGTTTTAAATAACAAAACAAAGATATGGCATCAAATCTGTATGAACAAAAAAAGAAGCAGAAGACCCAAAATATCGCAGAGGATATGACTCTAGTTTTGAGTAAAAAAATAGGGCGGATATTGGGTTTAGTGTATGGATCTAGGGGAGTATGCTACGAATTTATAGGGGTTAACATTTCTAAACCCTAATGATAACGTAAGCCCTAACAGAAAAACACACTAGCCCATCGGGCTTAGTTTGATAGATGGTTTTATTGGGTGTTTAATTATTAACTTAAAATTCTAACTTCAAACACAAGGTTTTTTATTTTCACGATTATCATGACTGCATTTTGAAAAAATTTAAAGTTAAGTAAGGAAAAAGATCTATATATTAATTTGTTTTTGAAAGACTATATGTATTTAGGTAATAAAAACTAACAAGATACTAGAGATTATAAGACCCTGCCTTAAATACACTACTACAATTGTCAGCTTAATCCTTATTATCCAAACTCATACACCGACCATATCGAAGATCCAAACAATCCAGGAGGATTCTCCGCTATCCAACCCAACATAACTTCTAGTCTCTTAGAGCATCACTTGATCAGAAGCATGAAAGCGATCGAGTGGAACCTGATCACGACCTTGACATTAATACACGTCAAAACCTCAAACCAGACAGTTCTGGCCACACAACAAATCAGTTGGTGACACAGTGATATGTAGAAGCGCTTAACCAAGAAAAACCTTTCATCATATTGTATGACACCACATCACTAAGAAAATCTAATTCTAAACTAGTTCCGCTTTTTGAACTACATAAGTAGTATTGGGATTGAAAAAATGAGAGTTAATCGTTAAGAATTATAAATGTATCAATAACTTCATTTATTATAAATGATCAATAACTTCATTTATGACTGCTAAATTCCTAAAAGTATCATATTTTTGGTAACTGATGTGTATCAATCTATGTAAATTCCTAAATTAAAACGTATTTTGTCTATTTGGATATTATTCTAACTAGACGAGTATCCGTGCCTAGCGGCAGCGGTGTCTAGTTTCGACAAAATTTTAGCAGCGATTAAGTTTGTTTCATAAATCAGTATTTTAAGCGTTAACGAATACAATTTGAATGATTATATTATTTTTCCGATAGCGTTGTTTTGTATTTGAGATTGTCTTTTTTCATAGCATTTTTGTAAGTTGCATTAATAAATTAATATTAAAATAATAATAACGTCATTTTTTGTTGGAAGAAGCAATTAACATCATTTTTTGGGTCCTAAAGAGCTGTAGTACATATATAGTTGGTGCACATAAAAAAATGCGAATACAAACATTATCTTTCCTTTTTATGTCTCAACCTTTCACTTTTATATCGTATAATTTCATAGATTAGCATTTCATGTGAATATGGTATGTTGGAGTCAATTTTGCATTTTAGGAAGATAATGCATTAATCTCTCCGAGATTAGCAATAGCTTCTTTTAAACGTTATGGTTTAATACAACTTTTAAAGTTTCCATTTAATTGCCTAGGCATGGTTAAATACATGTTTTAAAGTTTTCATTTAAATGAATAGCCATTTAAACGCCATAGTTTCCTTTCTCACCACAATAGTTGACCGAATTGAGTTTTAAAATGTTGACCGAAATTCAGTTTTCCATTTTCAAGGACGATCATTTTTTTTATAGTTAGTAGAGAAGAGATATAATAGAGCCTAAATGGTCTACTGCAAAGTTGACTAAAATTCAAGAAATTTGAATTTTGAATTCTTATTCTAGCATGATAGTTTTGGGTTCTCACATTTTTCAATGTACGGTGTTTTCCATATCATCACAACCAAGAAAACTACTTTGAAGCATCAACCAAAAATCAATAAACAAAACAACCTAAAATAAAACTATGAACTGAACTGATTCTACACTATATCCCTAGTTAAAATTATGGCATATCAACCACAACGAAACTACCAAAGACTTACAAAACAATAGTATAACAAACTCAAAATGCCTAAGTTTACATACACTTTTAAACTACCAACAAACATATAAATTACTAACAAACTTACAACTACACACAAGAATTTACTAACTATTTCAAAAAGAAACTACACATTTATTGGCAACAAAAGCAAGTTGATTGCGGCGGCGACACACATTCAGGCATCAGCGGCGGCAACGCTGGACTTCGGCGCCAATAACAAATCTATAAAAAAAATTCAAAAAAGTTATATAAACTCAAAGCTGAAAAATAATACATATATAGATAGATCTAAAAGTAACCACAAAACTTTGATATAAATCTATCAAATACTAAAAACAATTGAATATTAACATAATCAACTGTACACAAATATTATAAATAATTAAAATAAGGCATACAATAAAGTGCGACAACAGCTTTTTGGGAAACACAAGTCATGCAGCGGCGACAGTAGATTTTTCTGGTGAGACAGCGGTGAGCGCCAGTTCTATTTCCGGGAAAGCAAGTCCGCAATGGCGGCTGTAAAAAAATTATAAAAAACTCAGATCTACAAATAAAATCTATAAATATGTAAAAAAAAATTATAAAAACTTTATCTATTGATAAAACTCAAATAAATTACCTCAAAACATGATGGTCGTTAGTCATGGTGGTTATGAGTTTTGGTGGAGTCGTCCAGTGGCGGTGACGACCAGTGGAGGTGACGTCTAGTGGTAGGGGTTCGGTGGTGGGAGTTGTTGTGGTGGTATGGTGGTATTATTTTGTGTGTATGTTTTTAGTGTGAGATGAAATGGTGTGTGTGTGAGAGAGAAAGATAACTTTTTCAAAGTTACCAAAAATAATTTAACCTTGACTTTTAACTTTCAACTCTCAATTTTCACTTTCACCTTTAACCATTTTTCTATTTTATGTAGTTAAGATTAAGATAATCTTTACCGTATAATAATTTTAAGTTCAAGTTTCAACGTGAACAATTAATGATTTTGAAAATTTTATAACAAGTTAATAACAAGGTGTCTCTGCTTTTGAAATTCTTTTGTCAAAAAATTGAAATTTGTATTTGTAAACAATTAATAATTGGACCTAAGCCCATGGGCTCCCATTTTCATATCCAAACAGATCCCGCCAAAGCCCATACGTCAACCTGGGTTTTGGGGCTATATATATGCATATTTAGTTTGTGGGAGTTGATATGCACACCATCAAAAGTGATGTGCACACCACAAAACACATTAGTGATGCATATAGTACGACACCACATATGCATGATTGTGGCGTGCACATCACTTTTGGTGGTGTGCATATCACCTCCCTTAGTTTATTAGCAAGGACGTTATGCTGTACACAATTCGAATGTTATCCACATGATACGAAAACCGAACCGAACCGAAATTCTAAAACCGAATTAAGTATTTGATTTCTGATTTTGGTTTGTGCTTGGCAAAACGTAAACAACATCGAAAACTAAATTCACATAAATATAGACATTTTATATACATATGTATAAATAAAAAAAGCCATTAAAACATTTTTCAATACGAACATAACATTTCTAAACTTGTAAATCTTTTTCATATAAGTGATCTATTTCTTTGAGTGTATATTTGAATATTCATAGTCTAAGCTTATAATTCAATACATTTGGTCCTAAAAAACTATTTAATTATAATTAAAAAAATATAATTAATATAATTCGGTTTTTTCGAGTCAACCCGAAATTCGATTTCCGATTTTGCCTCAATGTTTTTAACCGGAACCGAATAACTCAAAAAGCGAACCAATGAACACCCTATCCTTAGTCCTAACAAGTTACAAACGTATGAGAAAAACTTTTGCTATGCATTTTCCCTTCAAGAAAATAAAATTATGAATGTCTATAAAAATGACAACCATAACAAATGTATGTGGATACTTGTATTTCAAAATGATACAAAGTTTTCAAGGTATTTATAGAATAAACGTTATAGGAGAGATCTTTAACATATCAAAAGTTTCCAACATATCAATGAACAAATCTCAACTACTCGTTTTCTTGTTGAGAAAAAAATAAGAAGATTAATTAATATTTATATTAAAATTACACTCATTTTATATAATTCAAATATCTCATGAACCGTTAATCGTTAGACAAAACAAATTGTTCCGTCACGACGAGCATTTAGATATATTTCTATAAACGAGCTCTTTGATATACTTTCGATAATTTTTTTGTACTTTTTCATGTTTTCTTTATTGAAATTCACATGACATATAATATATGATTTAACACTAATTAAAGTTTAAACACTAAGTATTTGTACTAAAATTGACATAAGTATGTGTCTATAAATAAAAGACTTTTCCCGTTTTTTGTGAAACTTATATAAAAACATATGGTAAAAATCACATGTGATTAAGATCACGTGTGGTCAAAATCACATGTGATTAAGATCACGTGTGGTCAAAATCACATGTGATTTTATGTGATTTATCTAACTTTGATGAATTAACTGCACTAATCTACATTTGAATTATAATGTGTTATATATGGTTGGAAAGATGTCGACCCTCTCTTTTGGCGATTTTGGAGACAACACCAAATTGATCGTTTCTTCCATACATCCTCCATTAATCATCAAATCTTTATGCTATTATACATTATATGATCGACTATTACAGCCCTATTTTAGGGTTTTGATTACGGTTTATATAATCATTTTGAGTTTTGTGTGGGTTTGTTTCATTAAGATTATTCATCTGGTAAAACAATCTAAACTATCCTTGATCGTGTTTTCCATGTTCGTATCAAGTTTTGTGCGATTAGGGTTCAATACGATCTTAAGGTTTCTTGAAAAATGTTTTATCTTTCTGTTCATCATCATGTTCGTACTGCTATATCATCTTTGTAGCTGTTATTGAGGCTGGTTGAATGTAAGCATGGAAATAGGTTTCTTGGATTCGGGTGGGAGGGGAGCAAATCATAAGAAAAAGAATGGTAACAATGGTGTTGTTGACTCAAAAGCTTCAACTGTCAAACCAGGTGATAATTTGAAGTTTCCAAAGTTGAGTGACTAGACTGCGATAATGCGTAATACTCAGGGTAGAAGGCGTGGGGATGATGGATAACTGTTATAACCATGATGTATGACGTATGTGGACTCACCTGTGGCTACGGTTGATGTGGATGATCCTTGTATGAATCGTGCCGGTGATAATATGGGGATAAGTTTGGGAACATGTCTCGTTCGTGCTGATTAGAATAGTGTCCATAATGACGTTGTTTCACCCGTGAAGCAGGTTGTTATGGAGAATGAAAAGGGTACTACTATTACCCCAAGACGGATTCAAACGGGGCAAATGTTGTTAGTGATTCGAACCATAATTTAGTATCTGGTGCTTGTAATATCAGTACTAGTATGGGCAATATCGAGGCTGGTAAATCATGTTTGGATGGCAATATGGATAATGCTAATTCTAATAACGCATCGAGTGAAACAAATGGAAGTATTCAGAAGGAAAGCACAAAAAGACCGGATCTTATGCAAGGTTTTTCCAAGGAATATCGAGTAGGAAAAGTGTAAACTTTCGGAAATTCCTAACATCGGCTATCAATGGAGCCGATGTTGATGTTTCAAGGGACTCTGTCAAAATTGTTCATGATTGGTTTCGTAACACTGTGTATGGTTTATTTTTGGGCAAACGTGTCGCGTACCCGGTAGTTGAGAACTATTTAAGGAATACATGGAGTAAGTGATGCAGGATTTCTAACCAGGATTTAAATTTCTAATGTCTCGTCTACCTAAGGTCTACCTATTGCACTAACGAGCAGTGAACCCGGTCATGCATAGTATAGAAGGTGGTAAAGCAGAGGTCGTTCCCAAGAGCTATGTAGATTTGGATCTTAATTAAGTATAGTGTCACGGTTTTTAAAAGATTAATGTTGAATGATTAATTAAACTAATAAGCAAGAAATAAATTGCGAAAATTAAACGAGGTTGTGAACAATACAGAGAAAGTGTGCTAACCTAATTATTCATCCTATCATGTTATGTCTATGTTTTCTAATTACTTCCTATTGCTCCAAGTGGGGGTTCAATTCGCTAGACTCCTTTGGTCATTTCGTCATAGCCTATTAGACAAAGTTCCTACCCGACGTAAAAGGCCTACCCTTAGGAGAGACGGGGATCTATAACGACCTAAGCTAAGTCATTAAGTACCCTACATGCAAGATTCGAAAAAATGTGTGCCCGGGAGCTAGCATCTTAGGCACACGTCCGTAACTTCTTAAGTTCCTCCTTCCGAACAATGATCTGTGGAAAACTAGAAGGGGGGTTGAATAGTTTTACTGATTAAAACTTCGTTTTAAAATATTTAGACCGACTTATGTCAATCTATTGAATGTGTGTGTTGGATGTTGATAGATAAGTATATAAATAAACAATGCAAAGAGTTAGAAGTACAAAACCACGACACGAGTATTTATATTGATTCAGCTACAAGAACACCTTCCTTGCCCTACTCCACTCTTCGAGTCACCTACTCGAGAGTTCGTTATCACTGCACAACACAAGCTCCTTGTGGCGAAGAAGCCTTTACAACATCGCCTACTCTTTATCCGGTACAAGGCTAGACACCTGGTTCTTCCACGAGGTAGAACCAAACCTATCACAATGTCGCCTACAATTTATCCGGTACAAGGCCAGATACCTAGTTCCGTTACAAAGAAGGAACTACTACCCAACACTACACAACACCTATCCCAAAAGAGATCCACTCCTTATTATAACATCATCAAGGATATCAATATCCTTGGACACATCCTATCTATATTTGTACATTGATGCACCATATCGATTGTACACCGTTGGCATCTTTCACTAATGGCCTTGACATGATCTTTGGATACCTTTCACTAATGCCTTCATCATGGACCTTTGGCACCCTTCACTAATGCCTTAGACACGGACCTTCGGCATCTTTCCCTAATGCCTTAGACACGGAACTTCAGCATCTTTCACTAATGCCTTCTACTTGACCCTTTTGACATCCTTCACTAATGCCTTCAACACAACATTTCTAGAGAGGAGGAAAGAACTATCAACAAGAGAACTTCAGTAGTCTTGATGATGACGAAGATTGGCAACTCATGGACTTGAGCTTGCTCGACTTCAAAAGGTGGTGAGCTCGCCTTTAAGAGGAACCTAGAGAATCACACAAAAACAAACACAAACTACATAGAAAGATCCTTTGGATCTGAGGTTGGAGAGTTTACAATACTAGGAGAAAGTATGTGTAGGAGTGGCAACTTGCAATCAAGAAATGGCTCACTATTTATAGACAAAAATTCACTATTGTCCCACGGATCCCTTGCTTGAGGGATCCGTCCAGTGTATTCTTGGGGATCCATAGGACGCTCCCCCTAAATTATGGGTCATGGATCATGGGTCATGGGTCATAGACTTTGGACCATGGGTATCCAAATAGATAAAATGTATCTAGAAGATGCAATGCATCTAGTCAATGGGTCATGGGTTAGCTCCATGGGTTATGGATAATACCCATTATGACTTCATGCATGATGTCATGCAATGGGTCATGGGTTATGGATCATGCTCCATGGGTTTTACCCAACTACATTCAATGTGTCTAGTCAATGAGTCAAGTACTTAGACTTTTACCCATTACATTACGCATTACAATACATACTAAGTATGTATATATATACCCATTATGTAAATACTAGTTGTTATATATATGCATTACTATAACATGAAAACACTATTACTTGTTTAGTGTTTTATATGAAAACGTAAGTGTGTTAGTAAACTATTGGCTCAAACCATTTACATATTTTATTTGTTTCATTAAAATGATTTCACGTTTGTTATCGAAAAAACATTAGAAGATCGTAAAATATAAATAAACATTTTTACGGCTTATTTGTATTAACATGATCCTTTGGTCAATTCGCACAAGAGGGATTGATATTCCTTTGGTCAATTCTTACCAACCCTCTCTACTTACTTCCCTAGGGTCCTTTGGTCAATTCTCCTAAGCAAGTAAATACGGCCGCAACTCAAAACTACCAAAGCTAGGGTAATTACCAACGAACTATGCATGCATACACTAGAAACAATAATAGAAGTTCGAAAACATAAACAACATAATTAATGAATCATAACTAGGCTAGCACCAAAGGTGCTTAGCCGATCATATTAAAACACACAATCAATTCAATGTTTAAGATAATTAATGAAGACATGAATTAAAGTGTAATGAAATAGAAATATCTAAAGCTTATCGATGATATGGTGTGATTTCTCCCTAGGAAATAGCTCCGTATGCTGAGTATGATCTGCCCTTGGAACCCTCTTCACGTTCTCTGCTTTTGTGTGACGAGTGAATGATGAATAATGCAGATTTTAGGGCTTGTATTTATAGGTACGATCATAGTTACGGCGTAATATAATAATGTGGTTACGCCGTAACTTAATTATCCTCCAAACTCAAGTCTCGTAGTGATGATTACGGCATAACCTTAAGAATAGTTATGCCATAATTCTAAGCTCCATCATAAAATTAATAACTGACTACGCCGTATATCCTCCAAACTCAATTCTGTCGTGACTCATGCTGGAGGTTATGACGTAGTTGATGGAGGCGCGAAATTCCATATAACCTAGATAGTTATTACGTTACTTAAGTTGATAGTGACGCCGTAACTACTGTCGATTTGGTCCTCATAAACGTAATCCTAGCTACGGCGTAATTGAGAGTGAGAGTTACGCTGTAGCTTCTTCAATAAAAGCATACTGAGGTGAAAATCATTAAGAATATCTCCAAAACTGCGTCTATAAGCTCCAATGCTCATATATTACCTGGAAACGAATATAAAGGAATAAAAGTATAAATCCATATAAACAACATAAAATATGAGCATAAATGGGAGAAATTGACACTTAAAAATCAGGATTATTTGATGTTATCAGTAAGTTTGGTCTTGTTAAATCTATAATGAATTCCAACGGGGTATTCTTTTTTAATTTAATTGGAAAGACGGGATGGACGCAATGCTTAAAGATGATTCGTGGTTAATTCGCAATGTGCCATTAATTTTGATGTTCTAGTTTTGGGTTAAGTTTCATGATATTCCTATTGCCGCTTTCAAAGAAGATGGTTCGAGTGCAAAGTGCTATTGCAACTAAACTAGAACCATCCATGTTTGATTCTTACACGGCCACCATGTGCATGGTGTCGTGGGGTAGGTCTAGTTATGCACGTGTCATGATTGACTTAAGATCTGATACAGAGTTGAAACACTCCCTCGTGGTGGCGGTTCTTAAATTTGAGGATGAGGGGTAAACTATGCACACTATTCGTATTGAGTACGAGTGGACGCCTCCATGATGCTCAAGATGCAAGGTATTTGATCACGTTCTTAATGAGTGTTCTAAGAAACTTGCTACATATGCAATTAAAGACATGAAAATGCCAAGGCAAGTTGTTTGTAGGTTTTAGATTGGTTCAAAGTCACAGTTCGTTTGTAAACCTAAGGTACCAAGAAAAACAAAGAAAACTAATGATATTGCTACTACGGTTCCTTCCACTACGAACCCGTTTGATGTTTTGAGCTCTATGGTAGAGGAAGAGGAAGGAGAGGGTCGCAAATCCTTCGGTTCGCAAGAAAATAGCCAAGTAGAAGGTAATGGGGACAAGGATAAACATGTAAGTGTGTTAATACAAATAAGCCGTAAAAATGTTTATTTATATTTTACGATCTTCTAATGTTTTGTCGATAACAAACGTAAAATCATTTTAACGAAACAAATAAAATACGTAAATGGTTTGAGTAAATAGTTTACTAACACACTTACATTTCATATAAAACACTAAACAAGCAATAGTTCTTTCATGACTTCGTAATGCATATGTACAAAAACTAGTGTTTACATATTGGGTATATATATACATACTTAGTATGTATTATAATGGGTAATAGAATGGGTAGAAGTTTAAGTAGTTAACCCATTGACTTAACACATTGAATATAGTTGGGTAAAACCTAAATTCCATGACTCATACCCATGGAGCATAATCCATAACCCATTGCATGACATCTTGCATAAGTCATAATGGGTATTATCCATGACCCATGGAGCTAACCCATAACCCATGGACTAGCTACATCGTATCTACTTGGATACCCATGGTCCAAATTCTAGGAACAATGACCCATAACCCATAACCCATGACCCAAAACCCATGGGCAAAGAGGAGCGTCCCACGGTTCCCCCTGTTTACATTGGACGGATCCCTCAAGTAAGGGATAGGTGGGATCCGTGGGACAGTAGAATATTTTGTCTATAAATAGTGAGCCATTTCTTCATTGTAACTACCCCCTTTACACACACATTTTCTCTTAGTGTTGTAAGATCTCTAACCTCAGATCTAAGTGATCTTTCTATGTAGTTTTGTGTTTGTGTGATTCTCTAGGTTCCTCTTAAAGGCGAGATCACCACCTCTTGAAGTCGAGCAAGCTCAAGTCCATGGATTGCCGAGCTTTGTCATCATCCAGACTACTGATGGTATCTTGTTGATAGTTATTTCCTTTCTCATTAGAAGTGTTGTGTTGAAGACATAGGTGAAAGATGTCTAAAGGGTCAAAATGAAGTCTAAAGGGTCAAAATAAAGACATTAGTGAAAAAGTGTCGAAGAGTCATATTGAAGGCATTAGTGAAAGGTGCCAAAGATCCATGTCAAAGGCATTAGTGAAGGGTGCCGAGAGTCCGTGTTGAAGGCATTAGTGAAAGGTGCCTAGAAGTCAAGTCAAAATGCATTAGTGAAAGGTGCCTAGAAGTCGAGTCAACGGCATTAGTGAAAGGTGCCTAAGGTGTACATTCGATATGGTGTGTCGATGTACAAGATAGATTTGTATCCGGTCAAAGGATATTGATATCCTTGTTGATGTTGTCATAAGGAGTAGATCTCCTTTGAGATAGGATTTATGTAGTGTAGGGTAAAAGTTTCTCCTTTGTAATGGAACTCGGTATCTTGCCTTGTACCGGATAAAGTGTAGGCGACGTTGTGATAGGTTTAGTTCTATCTCGTGGAAGAACCGGTGTCTAGCCTTGTCGGATAAAAGTGGCGGCGTTGTGAAGGCTTCTCCGCCACAAGGAGTTTGTGTTGTGTAGTGATTACGAACTCTCGAATAGGTGACCGGGGGTGGAGTAGGGCAAGGAAGGTATCCTTGTAGCCGAACCACTATAAATACTCGCGTTGTGGTTTTGTGCTTCTTACTCTTTATCTTAGTCTTATTTATTCATATTCTTATCTATCAACATCCAACACACACGTTTCAATAGATTGACATAAGTCGATCGAAATAGTTTAAAACCAAGTTTTAATTGGAAAAACTATTCAACCCCCCCCCCCCCTTCTAGTTTTCCATAATTGTTATTAGAGCTTTGTTACCAAGTTTTTAAAGTATATTGTACCTTAAAAACTTGACACGATCCATGTATAATTGAAAACTACAAAGAAGGTCTTTTACAAAAATAAACATCATATCTTAAAAACACTTTTGTAGGATGTTGATTAGATGACAACATTATACTTTTTATTTCATATTTTATCTTACTAAGATCCACTAACCTTTCTTGTCATTTTGCTTAGTTCATGTGTGTCAAGCTATAGGAATTCCTTGATAATAAGATTACTTTTCCTAAGAAGGTATCTTAATTATCATCTAGATCACAAAGGAACCAGAGTTGTCTATTGACATTCTTTTGTCAAAAGTAGAAGACACTCATAATTACATTAGAGGTATGACTTTCTAATTCTTTTTAAATAACATTAGCTTAGAATAAGTATGCTTGCATAGGAACTTATATGATTTGTGGAAAACTAGAAGGGGGGGTTGAATAGTTTTACCAATTTAAAACTTCCTTTTAAATATTTAGATCGACTTATGTCAATCTATTTGGTTGTTTATGTTGGACGTTGATAGATAGATATATAAACCTGTAATGAAAGATAAAGAGTAAGAAGCACATCACCACGACACAAGTTATCTATAGTGGTTCGGCTACAAGGACACCTTCCTTGCCCTACTCCACTCCTCGAGTCACCTACTCGAGAGTTCGTAAGCACTATACCAATCTCCTTATAGCGGAGAAGCCTTCACTGGCGATAAGCAACCTTTTTCCGGTACAAAGCTAAATACCGAGTTCTTTCACACCAAGGCGAACCACACCTAACACAACGTTGCCTACCCTTTATACGGTGCTAGGCTAACCACCGAGTTCTTTCACACCTTAGGAGAACTAATCCTATCACAACGTCGCCTACCCTTTATTAGGTACTAGGCTAAGAACCTAGTTCCATTAGTATGGAGGAACTACTACCCTTCACAACACAACACCTAATGTCAAGGAGATCAATTCCTTGTTACACCTTCATCAAGGATATCACCATCCTTGAAACAAACAAACAAATACTTATATGTATAACGATGCACCTCATCGATTATCGACCTAAACATTCTTCCCAAATTCTACTTGATTCGATTCTTGACATCCTTCACTAATGCCTTTGACACAACGCTTGGCACCCTTCACTAATGCCTTCGTCTTGACACTTATAGCATTCTTCACTAATGCTCTTGACACGAGCGATAAGCATCTTTCACTAATGCTTCGTCTTGACACTTTCGGCATCCTTCACTAATGATCTTGACACGAACGATAAGCATCTTTCACTAATGCTTTCATCTTGACACTTTCGGCATCCGTCACTAATGCCTTCAACATCTATAGAGGAGGAAAGAACTATCAATAAGAGAACTTCAGTTGTCTTGATGATGAAGAAGCATGGAAACTCATGGACTTGAGCTTGCTCGCCTTCAAGAGGTGGTGATCTTGCCTTTAAGAGGAACCTAGAAGATCACACAAAAACAAAAGACAAACTACATAGATCTCTTGGATATGAGATTAGAGAGATCTAAAACTTGGAGAGAGTATATGTGTAGTGGTGAGCTAAAAGAAAGAAATGGCTCACTATTTATAGAGAAAATTCTCTCTGTTCCCGGATCCACGGATCCTTCCCGAGGATCCGGCTAGCACAAAGCTAGGGATCCGTGGAACTCCTCTTACCATGGGTATTTTTGGTTATGGGTCATGGGTCATGGGTTGTGAGTTGATCCATGGTTTTCTTTCTAGATGCAATGAACTTGGTTAAGTGGTTTGTATGAAACCATGGGTTATGGGTCAATACTATTTGCTAGTTTTTACCCATTTAGTATATACTTGTATTTACTCATTTTAGTATACACTTAGTTTTTACCCATTTTAGTATATACTTAGTTAAGTATATGTTAGCCCAATATGTAAACACTAGTTGTTGTACATATGTATATCTAAATCATAAAATCACTTATACTTGTTTTAGTGTTTTATGTGAAAACGTAAGTGTGTTAGAAAACTATTAGTTCAAACCATTTACGTATTTTATTTGTTTCGTTAGAATCATTTTACGTTTGTTATCGACAAAACATTAGAAGATCGTAAAATATAAATAAGCGTTTTTACGGCTTATTTGTATTAACAATCTCCCCTTTTGTTGATGACAAAACATAAAATATTTTAAGGAAAAGCTAAAATTCGTAAAAGTTTGAATTTGTAGTTTTACTTTCTTCTCCCTTTTCGTCGAAACAAAAAGTGTTAAAAGAAACTAACACAATTTTTATAAGAAAAGGTATGTAAAAGTGTAAAGAGAGCAAGTGACGGGAATGGTACTCGTCATAACTCCCCCTTGACGAGTCCATCCCTTTGAAAAGGGTGTCAAGAACATGATGTGAAATAAACTGATTGTGTTTGCAATTAAGTTTGCAAATGGTTCGTCTAAGTGACGAAAACGTGCTCCCCCTTGAAGATTGCAAAGATGCAATGGGGTATCATGAAGTATAATCCAAAAACCGGATTAATGTTTGCAAGTATTTTTGCAATATTGTTTCACATAAAGCTCCACCTAGCTTTTATGGTGTCAAAATCTTCATGTGTTATTTTGAAAATCTACAAAGTAAAGGTTAGAAATCAAGAGTAAAATGCATAATTTCCTGCAAGAGAAACTCAAGTTAGTACAGTTTTGTGTACGTACCCACAGATCCCACGTTTCCCTTCTTGGAGGGATCCGTCTAGGTATTTTGGGAGGGATCCGCTGTCGATGACAGTTTCTTGATGCAGTGAAGAAATGTCAAGCAATGTTGTTTGAAGATATGAGATATATGTATAATATAACAAGCACACACAAAATAATCATAGCATATGAGTATTCATTCAATAAAACAAGAGATACACAACCAAATCTCTAAAACTAAGAGAATGAGCGAGCCATACAAGTACTACTAATGCTAATGAGTTACCCAGTTCAAGGTTCAACTAAAACTAAATGATGATCAAGGATGAGAAAGGTTTCCTAAAGCGTTCTAAGTTTGAGCTTTTGACTATGATGCTCATTGTAGTTTAGGCTTGTTAACCTCTTGAAGCGTTCGGAGGTGATAAAACATGAAACGTTGCTCTTGCGTAGTTCATGTATCAACCTTTCAACATGTTTACAATGATAGCAATCCTTGTCATGGTTTTGAGTTTCTTGAAGTGAAAGTTCAAGTGAAGTGGGTTGAGGATCTTCAAATGAAGGAGGATTTGGTGGAGGCTCATTAAGTGGTGGCTCTACAATGTTTGAGGGTAGAGATAAAGAAGCATCAACTTCTATTTGGTCGAGTGGTTGCCTTTGATGTCTTCTCATAATCCAAAATGGACTATTGGGAGGAATGATAGAGTTTGCTTTTGGAGCAAGTGTTGATTCAACACTTTGATTTTGTTGTTCAATCTTTTCAAGTGAATTAGTTGGTAATGGTGAAAGATGAGATGGCCAAGAGGGTAAATCTTCTACATTGTGAGAGTGTGGAGATGATCGTGAGGTGGCTCTAGGCACTAATGATGTTGGTTGAGTTATGGAGGGTATGATTGGTATAGTAGAATTTGGTGATGAAATCTTAGTGGGAATACTTTTCTTGGGGATTAGTTTGATTGGTTTCCTTGGTGTAGGGGAAATCCTAGCATTGGTGGACTTAACCGGAGATGATTCGGTTGAGAAAACTTCGTGTATGATTCTAGCAAGTTTCTTTGGTGGTTCTTGAGTGGATGAGTAAGCACTAGGAGCTTTTCTCATGATGAGATGACTAAGGAAGATGATTGCAATTCTTGATAATTATGTTTGTGTTTGATAACTAAAGTGTTCTTAGCAATATGGGTTATAAAGGGAAGAACTTTGCAGATGCATTTAAGACTTAATCCACTAATGTTCTTGGAAATGTGATGATTAACATGCACAAGGTTGAGATTCGAGTTTCACGATCTAGGAACTCATTTAAGATGAGATGGAGTGTTTGAGTTAGGAAGATGAGTTGAAATGATTGTTTTAGCAATGTTTGACATACACTGTCACCACGATCACGGTTCCCTCCTTGAAGGGATCCGGCTAGGCTAATCCTAGGGATCCGGCTCTCGTGATTATGACAGGTTTGAAATGAGGTTTCTAGGAGCTAAAGCCTATCTCATTTTGAATGTTTCAGTTCTACTAAGTGTTTAAGATGAAAGGGTACTTGAATGATCAAAGGTAATAAGTGTTATAGCAAATGATTGCTTCTTATGGAAGGAGGATGGGACAAGATGACTACCAATGGATGTCCAAGGATAACACTAAGAGTTATATAGGTGTCAAGTCATAATAAATGATCCTAGTGATCAAATTTAAGCTTGAGGTGATATTAGGAAAAATTCTTAAAAATCACAAGAATTGAAGAACTAATTTTTGTCTTACTTTGAGAAAGATATGACTAGAAGCAATTTCCAAAAAAAATGTTTAATTTGTCCTCTTTAAGTGTTATGAGGGATGAAAAAAAAATTTGTGAGTAGTTGAAGCGGAAATATGGTGAGTTTAGATGTGTTGATAAATTAAGAGGTAATTAGACTAAGATCTTAAGTAAGCCTTTAGTGAGTCTAAGCCTTTCTCATCCTTGAAGTGGACTTAGTTAGATTCTAATATCATATGCCTAGCTAATGTGATGTTATCTAGAAAGCTATCTTGATGTAAGGAGTGTTGTATTGCTGATCTGATGTCACGGATCCCACGGTTCCCTTAAGAGAGGGATCCGGCTAGGCTAATTCTAGGGATCCGGTATCCGCAGATCAGAACCTACACAGAAATGATGTGCAGATTTTGCACACTAATAAATCTATAAGTAAAGCAATAGGAATAAGCATGTTATCACAAAACACCACTTATAAAAGTATGATAAAGTAACAATATCCAAATTTCCATAAACCAAAAGAACTAACACGTAATCATCCAAACATAAAATAAACAAAAATAAGCACAATCCTATTGTCTCTTTCGTCAATCCTTTCTTTTCCTTTTGACTTAGTGAGGTTGTAGGCGAGGTTTTGAATCATGCCCTCAATTGCTTAAATTCGCGGTCTCGTTTGGAATGGTTGGAAGTTGTTTGTGGTATTCAAGGATTTCCAATTTGATGTTGGCTACGGGTCGATGTCTTCCTCATCTTCATCTTCTTCTCCGGCCGAGGAGTCCGAGAAACATCGGTTTCTCTCCATTAACCATGAACCGTTTAGGCGTTGTTTGGTGAGAGGTACCATGGCGTGATCGGAAGGTAATGATCATCGTTAATAGGAGATGGTTGCAATGTACCAACATACTTACAAAGTCGTGTTAGGAGCATACCATATGGAAGTATCATGTTGGAAGCTTTGAATACTGACCATTCTCCTTACCATGTAATAGGCAAAATTAAATGGCCTTTGGTGGGTAAGACAATAGATCATTTGCACAAGACATGCGTTTGGATGATCTTTGTTTCCAACTAGGCTAATGACATTTTCCCAAGGATTTCTTCCCATTTTCTAAACATGGGATGTATTTGAAAAGTTCCATTTGAAAGGGATTGCGGTGAATAAGCTTTTTGTTATGGTCGTAACGAGATTGGTTGGTCCTAACTTTTAAGATAGTATCTCTAATGGTTTCGGGATCGTCGAGAGGAGTGTTATAGAGAGGTTTAGGATCAAGTGCAAGATTTTGAGTGTTAATTGCCCAATCTTGAGTACATACAAATTCCTTCACAAGGAATGCGAAGAATTTGAGCAAAGGTGTTGAGGGAAAAATAAAGTTTTGTTTGTTGATGATGAAGGCGATTGAGATGCTATTGTCGGTGTTTCTAATGATCCTAAAGCTTTGTAAAATTCAAAAATGAAGACCAGGACAAATTTGCTCATCTATGTCAAGGAGACAATCAAAGTTGATTGTCGAGAAGACTTGACGAATGTCGGTATCTTCAAGGAAACATTCCTTGACTACACGACCTTCGTGGATAAGTCATTTACAAGGCTTTTGAATATTTTACGGTCGGTTTGGTCAATCCCTTTTACGATAATAGTGAGTAAGGTAATCAGCGGTGTCATGATGATCTTGTTGAGTGGCTTTGGGCATGGTTGTTCCTAAAATACCAATTTTCAATTAAAAAAATTAGTTGGAATGGGTTTATGGTTTTGATTTGTATTAACAATGTTGTGAACACAAAGTGATTTTGTTAAAATCCCCTTTTCATGATTAATTTGAAAACCCTAATTGAGTTAATTGATTTAGATATTAAGAAACCATAAACCCTAGGATGAGGATGATGAAAGTTAGAACAAGTTAATGTAATTACTTACAATGGTGTTCTAGGAGGAATACTTGAAAGTATGGAAGTCAATGAGGATGAATTACGTAGCTTGGTCGTTTTGTGTTGTGTGAATAGAGGAAAAACAATCGGTGGTGAATTTTTGAAAGCGTATAGGCGAGTTACATTCCACGGTTCCCCGGATCCTTTATGTTTGGGATCCGACTAGTACAACTAGGGGATCCGACTCTGCGACGAGAAAAGGGTTGTTTGGCAATATTTTGTAGTAGGCTTATAAATTAGCTTACTAAAAGATAGTTCGGAGATATTAGATGAAGATTGTTTTGGATGGCGGCTTTTGATGAATCACATATCGAAGGTACATATGTGATGACGGCGTTAGTTTGACGAGTCAAAGGAGTATTATTCGATGATGAAAAAGGCGGAAAAGTGACGAAAGAGACTTCTAATGATGTTAGTGATAAATAAACAAAGAGAACTTATGAAAATAAATTGAACTCATGTAACCTATCTAATGAAAAGTAAAACATACCTCTATGCTTCTTGGTTTGACATAATACCAAAGATACTTCATGAGCTTATAAAGTAATCCTTTGTACTTGGTGTACGTAAGTTGTGATTACTTTTTAGATCCTTCCTTGAATGTTGACTTCATTATTCTTTGAATGAAGATTTTGGAGAGATTCTAGCATGAAGATTTCTTAGAAACAAAAGTTGTTAGAATCATCTATCAATGTCCAACAAAATGATTTTAAAAAAAATATGACCCAAAACAAAATCCTTCTTTGTAGTTTTCAAACATACGGATCGTATCAAGTCTTTAAAGTACAACATACTTTAAGAAACTTGGTAACGAAGCTCGATGCCAATTGTGGAAAACTAGAAGGGGGTTGAATAGTTTACCAATTTAAAACTTTCTTTTAAATATTTAGATCGACTTATGTCAATCTATTTGGTTGTTTATGTTGGACGTTGATAGATAGATATATAAACGTGTAATGAAAGATAAAGAGTAAGAAGCACATCACCACGACACAAGTTATTTATAGTTATTTATAGTGGTTCGGCTAAAGGGTCAAAACGAAGGCATTAGTGAAAAAGTGTCGAAGAGTCATATTGAAGGCATTAGTGAAAGGTGCCAAAGATCCATGTCAAAGGCATTAGTGAAGGGTGCCGAGAGTCCGTGTTGAAGGCATTAGTGAAAGGTGCCTAGAAGTCAAGTCAAAAGGCATTAGTGAAAGGTGCCTAAAAGTCGAGTCAACGGAATTAGTGAAAGGTGCCTAAGGTGTACATTCGATATGGTATGTCGATGTACAAGATAGATTTGTATTGGGTCAAAGGATATTGATATCCTTGTTGATGTTGTCATAAGGAGTAGATCTCCTTTGAGATAGGATTTGTGTAGTGTTGGGTAGTAGTTCCTCCTTTGTAATGGAACTCGGTATCTAGCCTTGTACCGGATAAAGTGTAGGCGAAGTTGTGATAGGTTTGGTTCTAACTCGTGGAAGAACCCGGTGTCTAGCCTTGTACCGGATAAAGAGTAGGCAACGTTGTGAAGGCTTCTCCGCCACAAGGAGTTTGTGTTGTGTAGTGATTACGAACTCTCGAGTAGGTGACTCAAGTGGAGTAGGGCAAGGAAGGTGTCTTTGTAGCCGAACCACTATAAATACTCGCGTTGTGGTTTTGTGCTTCTTACTCTTTATCTTAGTCTTATTTATTCATATGCTTATCTATCAACATCCAGCACACACGTTTCAATAGATTGACATAAGTTGATCGAAATAGTTTAAAACCAAGTTTTAATTGGCAAAACTATTCAACCCCCCCCCCTTCTAGTTTTCCACAAAGTGTACCTACTAATTCATTGGTAGTTAAAGTACTACATCTTTGGTTGAAAGAACTAATAATCTAGAAAGTCAAATGCTTGATGGGAAGCCGCTCCCTATGGAAAAGGAGGCTAATGTGACACGTGTATGCTAACTTAGTAATACTATGTCAATGCAATGGGAAGAAATGATAGTGATGTAGTTGAGGATATTCATGATGATATGGATTGCTTTATAGCTAACCTGAATCGTGCTGGTGGAGGAACTAATGATGCAAGTCTCCGGGAGTATGAAGATTATAATGGTTATTATGATTTCGAATATAATGTTGATGATTTAAATGAAGACCAAATTGCTTTCTGTGACGCTTGGGACATCCGTACTCGCGGTAGAGTTAGAAAGTATTTTTAATTTTTTTCATTGGCTCTTTATTTTGGTAGATTCGTAGATAGGCTTGTATATCTTAAGATAGAGTTTGTTTGAAGGATAACAGGTACATTTGATCTGCCTGTAATGGGCTGAGATATAGGAATCACCCTCTTCCTATGTACTTTAATGTATTTTTTAGTAATATATTTATCTGATAAACCCTTTACCCCAAAAAGAACTATGAATGTCTAGTTTTCAGGAAAAAAAGGTAAAACCATTGAAATATTATAGAAAAATTTATGTTCATTTGATAACTTGTATACATATTCAAATATTAAAATTAGTGTTTGATCACATGTAATTTCTTATGCAAGTTTCAACAACGAAAAAAAGAAGGAAAAAAAAAAGACAAAAAAAAATTTGAAAAAAAGACCAAAAAAAGTTTGTCAAAAGTATACCAAAGTGTACGTCTATAAAAAGATAATTAAATGTTCGTCGCAATGGTATAATTTTTTCGCTTAACGATTAACGGTTTAATATATATTAATTTTTTTTTTAAAAAAAGGTGAAAATGAGTTTGTTATCTAATCTTGCAAATGGGTGGCTATGATTAATTTTTGGTATGCAAGATTTTGGTATGTAAATTAACTTAAATCATAAACGTTAAATAAATGTTTGTGAGTTGGATCATTTTGTATTATCTCTACTACTTATAAAGAGTGTATGTTCATTCTCGAGACTTAAAATTGAGTAATGTTTTTTTCCTAAATTACTCGCACTAATGACAAGTTTAAAGACACTTGATTAAAAACGGTAACAAGATCCACCACTAAATTAATAATTTAAATATGTTTAATCTTTAAACTTTATCATTTTCATTTATTACTCAATGACTTTTTTTCCCGCAATAACTATAAATTCGTAACTGTTTCATCAAGGGTCACAGCAAAACACAAATTCACAAGTATAATCATTTGCCACTATACATCGTTGTTTTGCGCGGATATTCGTCTGGTTACAATAAAATAGGAACTAGCCAAGTGGAAAGATGCATGACGATTGGTGTATAGTTTGAACCCTTTTCTTAAGCCTCAATTTACAAATTTATATTAATAATTGAGGAATGCTAGACACACATAAAATTACTTTAAAAAAATCATCGATGATGTGTCTAGTGATTGGTCTATTTTGCTATACTTGCTCTCTCTCTCTTAGACGATTAAACCAATCACTTCTTGACACATCGACATGTTTTTTTTTTTTTTTTTTTTTTTTTTTTTTTAGTTGTACTTTATATAGGTTTCAAGATAGTTAACATTATTACTTTCTTTTTTAGAATCTTCGAATGAAATTGTTATTTTTTAGTTGTTATTGTTCTTTGGACTTTCGAATACAATAGTATTTAACATGTTAGTACTTCTAGATAACATATTAAGGGTGCGCTTGGTTCAAAGAGGGGGATGAGAATAGCAAAGGTAAAGGAAATATAAAGGAATGGAATGGAGGAGTTAGGATCAAATAGGAAGAATAATTAAAATGAGAAGGATAAGAAGTAACCACAACCACACATTTTAGATGCACCTACAAAAGTGGATGCATCTTCCTTCAAATTTTTCCTCCTAATTTGAAATGTGTGGTTAGAATTACTTTTTACCATTCTTATTTTAATTATTCTTCTTACTTGATCTCCTCCCTGGAATGGAGATTATCATTATCTTTGATAATGTTTGGTTTAAGAAAAACACATTAACCTCCAAAGTGGTGGCGGTGGTGGTGGTGGCGGCGGGTGGTGGTTGCTAGCGGTGGTGGTGGCTGCTGCTGGTGGTGGTGGTTGATGCTGCTGACGGTGGTGGTGGTAGTGGTGGTGGTGGCGGCTGGTGGTGGTGGCCTAGTGGTGGCTGCTCATGGTGGTGGTGGTGGTGGCTGGTAATGGTGGTAGCTGGTGATGGTGGTGGGTAATCATTATCATTCCCTTTAATTTATTGGGTAATGGCTCATTACCCACTATTGGGTAATGGGTCATTACATTATAGTCAACCAAAAACCTTTTTTCATTACCTTACTTATTCCTCACCCCCAAAACCTTCTACCAAGCACGCCCTAAAAGTGTCAACCATGAAAATGAAGTATCAAAATGAAAAAAATCAACTTAAGCGAACTACTTAAAGACGGTACAAAATACACATGGCATGATTTAAAAGTGTTTAGGGGTATTTTGGTTGTTTGGTAGGGATACTAAAAACACCTTGAACCCCACTGGAAAACTCGAAACCCAAATTAATTGAGGTGAGGTGGGGTAGAGCATGCTTATCGGATTAAGAAGCGGGTTTAGGTCTTAAACGGGGATTTTAATTGGGCGGCAGGGAGCGGGAAATAATATCTCTGCCTCGCCCCACCTTAATAATATATGCACGTATACAAATATATCTATACTCATGTAGTATTTTGTTAGTATTTACGTAAGTAAAAAGACATCTTTATTAATTTTTTTATCTTTGTAAAAACTGCAAAATTATAATTCTAGAAACTTGTTTAATTTCATACTTTTAAGTTGTAATTTTTGACGGTGTAATTTATCACTATTTGTGTATAATACTATCATTGAAAACTTAATAAGACTCATTTGTAATTCATTATTAATAGGTTCTTAATTAATTCTTCAAGTTATTGCTAACGGTTTAAAAAATAATAATAAATGTGAAATGGTGCGGTTTTGGTCGAGAATTACATTCAAAGAGGACAACCCGATAAGATTCCGGTTGATATGGGTAGGGTTTGGGGGAGCATTTCCCCCTAATTGGGCGTCCCGATTAGATCCACGATAGGAATCAGGGCAGGTTTAGGGATAACTTTGGTAATCGAGTTTAGAGATGGAGATGGCTGCCCCACACTAAACCCGGCCCGCTGTCATCCCAAATTTGGTTGTTTATATATGCTCTTTCATATTCGGTCATAAGATTATACTTATGATAATTGTACTCAATTGTTTGGTTCAAGTTCATTAATATAACTTATCGGGTGATAAAAAGAAACATATCAAAGATGGAACACTCTCAAAATAAATGTTTGAGATCCGCTGCGGAACGTGGGTGACATTGCCTCATTCTAAATGAAAACGTGAATCCTGCTGATTCTCACTGCACCGACTTTCCCGCTGTTAAGATTAGTATTAATATTAGTCTATAGTTGAGGGGTTTTAGTGAAACTTTAGTTCAAGTTTAGTGCAATAGACAATGCATGGCAACTATATATACATCATAGATTTTTTTGAGGATCAAATGAGAAATAAAGTTGAAATGAGAAAAATGAAAAGAAATTACAACCGCACAATTCAGATGCATCTCCTCTTAAATTTCTTTTTTTCACTTGAAATGTGTGGCTCAGAATATTTCTCACTCTTCTCATTTTATTTTCTCATCTCACTAGATCTCTTATATAGGGTGTTTGACGTTTGCTTAGTCCGAGTATTTTGGTTTTCTTCCCTCCTCATCTCTACAGAAAAGGAGGTGAGGGGGGATGGGTCATTGTATATTCATTCTTTTCAATCGTTTGGTTACGGTTTATTCTTGTGCATTACTTTCTATCTGTTACAACATATGCTGGTGTGTGTGTTTAACTGCTTATTCTTCTTCAAAGTTTGAGTATTCTGCAACGTAGATTTCAGATTGTTGGACATAAATACCAACACCCACCGACGAACAAACATCCACCAAAACTCCCCATACGATTATATAACTAGGCATAGAGAATTTGAGGCGATAATTTTGAGCTAAGGCTATTTCTTTAAGAAACCAAGTTTGTCAAAAACAATATCTATTTCACCAACCGCTAATTATCGATCAAAGTCCGCAGGAAAGCGTCAAGTAAGTCAATACAAGTGGTCAAAAAGGATCATCCACACTCTACTTCAGAAGGTTTTTGTTAGGTTTGAAAGAAATTTTATTTAGTTATTTTGTAAAAGGACTGCCAAAAATGTACACTTTCATAATTATTTTCTGTTATTAGCTAAAAGTAAAGATCGATGCCTCACAAGTCATGGTCTCCATTGCCATAAATAGTAACCAACCCAATATTGTCAACACACCCGTTTGCCTTCAAACTAAAATTTTCATTTCACAGATTTTAGAAGGTTAAAACGAGCCACAACCTTTCATCAAATCCATTCAAATGGAACTATAACCATTAAACTTTAATAAGAATAGGGAGCGATTTGCCATAGCATTTTTCGCAACTCCGCATCATGCAATTTTTATACTTCACTCCGAAGATAGAAGAATGCAGATTCAGATTTCACCATTTCTAGTTCATCTTTCACACAATTGACTATATCCAACACAAACGCATGTTTGTTTCGTCAACCTCAACCAAACAAAGGTCCACTTCAAGCAACAATGTTTTCCTATTACCTATTTGAGATCAGATTTCATGAGTCTTAACTCAAGACATTAATTCAAGAGAAATTAGTGAGCAAAAAAAAAAAAAAAAAAACGGGTTTCTAGCTTTAATAACTTCACGTCATCAAATAATCCAGCAGGCTACTTCATGGTCACCATTGCCATAATTAGTAACCAACCAATATCGTCAACACATCTGTTTTCCTTCCAACTAAAATATTCATTTCACGGATCTTAGAAGGTTAAAACAGGCCACAACCATCCAATAAGTCTATTCAAATGAAACTATAACAATAAAACCTTGATATGAGTAGGAGCAATTTTTATACTTCATTAGGAAGATAAAATTTGCAGGTCCATACGAGTTCATCTTTCATACAATTGACTATCCAACACAAACAAAACTCCACTTCAAGCAACAATGTTTTCATTTGCCTATGTAAGATCAGATTTCATGAATCTTAATTCTTAATTCAAGACACTAATTCAAGAGAAATTAGTAAGCAAAAAAAAATCGGGTTTCTAGCTTTAAAAACTTTATGTCATCCAATAATTCAGCAGGCTACTTCAAAACAGCAGAATTGCTTCGCCGCTCACCACATGTCATGATTGAAGCTGACATTGTCTTCAAAAGTGGTTTACCTTTTAGGAACCTCCTTTTCAAGCAAAGATGTTCCCTGAAATTCTACCATTGACGTCTGTGTCTGTCGATATTCAATAAGCTGCAACCCAAACAAACCACATATCAGCTATATGTCGAGCATGTGTGAAACTTGATCAAAAATATTAAAATAAAATTAAATAATGAACTACAAACCTGTTCTCGGGTTACATCTCGGAAGCCGTACTTCTGAGTCCACATTAATTTTGCCTCTTCGGAGGCTGGAACTAAGAGCTTCTTTATGTCTAAAGATGAAAGAAAAGTCTCAAAGACATTGAAAAAGATATTGAAGTATCCCTGCAACGCAGTCAACAAAAATTAGAAAAGCATAGCACAGAAACTCTGAATAGAGGGTAAATAAAAACGTATTTACTACTGGCATGATCTTTTTATTAAACAAGTTCGAAGTTCACCAGCTAAAGAGGTGACTTGCTGGCTTGCTGCGCACAACCATAGCAATACAAATCTGATTAACATTCTTTCTGGAACTGATATCTGTAGATTAAATTGATATAGTGGGTGTTTGGGACAATGTCATAAAGCACTTAGCAATCCATACGCTTTAAAAGTACTTCTCTTTAAAATTTAAAAAAAAAAAAAAAAAAAAAAAAAACAAACACACACACAATATAAGCGAACAAGACCTTAACATGCAATCCTGTCTTACTTGCAATTCATTATTTAACTGTAAAAAGTTAATTACTTAAATTCAAATCAACACACCAAGTAAAGAGGTCCAGGTGAATAATTATAAGCTCTATTAAATTTATGTAGTAAGTGTAGTTTTAATATAAAAAATTGGATAAAAATAATGCACACACCTTCCCTTGGTATGATTTACTGGTAGCCACAATGGACAGTTCTGCAATATTTCTTCCAAAAACACGAAACAAACCAGCTGTAACAGCTTTGGAGCTGCATGTTCAGCATAAAAATTGTTAATAACGTCACCACCCAATCCAGAGATAACTGAAAACCGTATAAGCACTGAAAATAATTAGAATTTATAAACTTGGATATACTTTAAAGTTAACAAAGCACAATATACTCCTGAAAAGTCCGAGCCATTCATTGTCGAGCCACCCATTTTCAACCTGGTGGTTAAGAGAAAAATTTAGATGCTAGAAGATATATAGAGTACTAAAATTTTAACAAGTCGGCAGTTTTATGCTAACCCGTATGCCATTGACTCAATGAAATCGTTTCTGGTCACCGAATCAATAATTGGTTTAAACAGGTCCTGTTTGCATGAAACACAGAATAAATGGTTACTAATTATGACCATAGTTCTAATCACGAGTAGAATATTAGAATTACTCACATGTAATATATCAACAGCTTCTTTAAGCAGTGCTCTGTTTTCTTCAGAAGCATTCTTGCCTCGAAGAAGAATCCACTTTATATCAGGATTTGAGATACTGTCCCCAGCGGGGTTTTTCAACTTCTTTGTAATTTTATCCATAAAATACTGAGGGATCTTTACGGGCCCACACTCTACCACATAATTAAGACGAGAATGTAGTAAGCCACAATCCTTAGTGCAGAACCAATTGCCAGGAGGCAAATCCTGTAACACATTGATTTTGTACAGGTGAAAAATGGAATTTGTCAGCACTGATAAAGAAAAAGAACTGAATTACACCCACCTTGTGATCGGCTATCTTATTTTCCCTCAAACAGCCAATGTGATATTCTTTTTCGCACTGTGAGGTATTGAAATGAAGTTAGAGGATTAATCTAAGAACCAAATGAACACAAAACTAAAGTTGTATGTAATCACAAACCTGGTCACAAATAATAACGGTACTCTCATTAAAGCCAACTTCAACTTCGCTGAAGTTATATGACCTACACATAACAACTAAGTTATTTAAACAGAGATTATTTTATTAGTACAAATAGCAGTATTTTATATTGAGTACCCAGTTTTACCTGCATAATGCACATGCAACCTGCTTAGATTGGCCCTTCCGTCGCAAACAATTCTTTGCGTTTATGCAATATTTGCAGAACCATTTGTTGAAAGGGACGACTGCCTCAGTTAAACATTCTGTGTTGACAAAAATTGAAACATATGACAAAATGACAAAAGGAAAGCCTTCCCTCAATCCACCATTGTACCAAAAAACAATTTACCTTTATGGAAGGACAATGGACATCCGTTACAGAACAATAGTTCTTTACCTTCCTTACAAACTCCACATGTCCCACACGTATCGTTATTCTTCTTTGCATAATTTGAATTTAACGAAGATGCATACTCACATACAGACAATCCAGTTTTGAGAAAAATATTTTCATACCTAGCAATAATTGAATATTAAACTCATTAATTTATCCTAATAAGTTTGAAGCTAGCATGTCTAAATTTGTGTTGAGTGGAGACACTCACGGTTTTCTGCGACTGCTGAAGCCGGCACGCGCTTCAAATTTTGACGGGCTAATCTGTTGACAAATTATAAGAAAATCATTTCATCCTATATGCTAAAAGTCCAAGCTTAAAGATACAAGTACCTCAGGATTAGAGTCGTCAAGGAATATTCCACGACCATTCTTATAACCCAATAGCACTATCTGTCAAGATTAGGATGTTAGATTAATGAAATAATATAGTGATCCAAATGCTAGCACAAGTATTAGATAAACCCGCTACCTTTCCTTGATTTTTATACGCTAATTCAGTTTTGTCAGGTAATTTTCCAAATATCACGGAGTTTTGCCTTGAATTCCTTGAAAAATGATAACATTAGAAAGACACAGAAAGCTATTAGAAAACATTAGAGATATTAACATCATAACTTATTATTATAATTATATATCAAGAGTCACTTTTAGCTGAACTCAATCAAGACTTTGATGACCCTAACCAGCCAAGAGATGATTGTACTTTCTTGAACAGCACAAACCTACCTTTTCAATGTATTCCCTTTTACTTCATGTAAGGACGAGTCAACTTCTGAAACACTTCTCCGGGACTTTGGAACTGCCCTTGTTGACCTTCAAATTCAAACAATAAAATTGTTATCAACAAAACCAAGAAACCTATCATTATAGAATAAGTAAATCACTAAAATGGTTTATGTGATTTGCTCCAAATCTCTTACATCGCTTGTCATGGAATCTAATTGCATAAACGGTCCTGAGAGAGACCATTTATGCAACAAACATTCCCTCTTGAGGACTATGTACACAACTCGTTTCCAAGAGAGACGACTTTGAGTTTGAGCAAACCACAAGGACCATAATCTAATTACTCTCGTAGAATTTATAAAAGAAGAGAACCCACTTATTCGGCACTTTCTGTTGACTCTGCACTTTATGTAACTCCATATCCATAATATGCAAAGAATGCTAGTCTTATAGAACTGTGTAAACACAAAACGATGATATGAAAGAAGGTATCAGAAAAGCGATATATTTGATATAATCGTAAATATATAAGAACCCGTATAGATATGTAACTGGTCAAAAGACTCAGAAATCAATAGTTTAACGATGTCTTGAGTAAAGGGTAGAACCACATAGGCTAATTGGAAAAATGACACTGCTTTCAGAGCTAAAGGTCTAGTACATGAATGACAAATGTTAGTGAGTTAACTAAAAATTCCAGCTCTAATGTCAAAAGAAAACAACAGGACATTGTTAGGATAAAAATACAATTGCAGCATAACTGAAGACAAAGCTACCAATGAGTAAAGATGCGTATATGATCCAACACTTTTTTTAGTGCACATCTAATTAAAACTTGCTTTTTGTTATAGAACATCTCACGCCTAATAAGTAATAACAGGTTTTCATGAAGTGATTAAGATTTGCTTTGTCAAACTGCCAAACCATCACATGACAAAGTTAAATGTAAAAACACTTGAAGAGAAAATAAGAGATATGGTACTAGTGAAAAACTAAAAGCGCAGAAGAAAAATGATTCAGAGAGATATTTACCAAAGATGAAAGTTTTATAAGAAATATAAGACAAGATAGATGCTAAAGCTAGTTCAAAAAATTGACATCAATTCTAAATCTTTTTCATTAAAAACTGACAAATGCATCAGATCTTTATAACAGAAACCACATTAAAGAATGTTGGTGCCAAATCAGCTACACGTTCCATATCAAGTTTGTTTTAACAAATTTAACAGATCACTTGTTAGCGGATAAGGATCCAACCAACAAATAGAGCCACATTGATGCAAAAATCATTAATAAACATCCTTCTGTGCATAACTTCTATAATAATTTCAGCATAATCAAGTTAAAACTAGAGATCGAACTTAATTGAATAAAAACAAGAATACAAATATCAAGAAACATAAGAAAAACTCCCAAAAAGGTATGAAATACACATAATAACTGATACATACGATAGATCTACACATCAGATGATCTACACACCTTTGTATGCAGATGACAGGGTAGGCAAAAAGGAGACGATTGGATGTGTTGTCAAGAGTGAGCGGCGACAAGAGATAAAAGGCAGGTTTTAAATAGAAACCCTAAAGAGCTAAAAAAATAAATAAATAAATAAAAAGTTTTGTTTGTGAAAAGATTCGAACACACAAGCATTTTTACGGCAAAACCACGGGTTTTCGAAGTGTAAAACTGAGTTGACAAAACCAAGCTTTTAATAAAACGGATGAGGTTTTTTTCCCTCTTAAGGTTACCCGGGGAGGGCGAGCTTTTTTTGACTCAGATGTACGCGGCCTCACCTGGTTAATCCCGAAACCGTTTCCGACCTTTACGTGGCCACGCTCAAATGCACACACCTAGCGATTTTTGAACCCTTAGACCTTTTGTGAGGAAATCAAGGACCTTACCACTAGGCCATTTGGTGGTGGTTATAACCAAGCTTTTAATGCTTTGTAATATTATTGGAGCTTGGTAATTTGATTTTATCAATACTATATTACTATTTTCCATTTCAAAATCACATTTTGTTTAATAGAAAATCGAAATTTTCTTCTTCTTCTAGAGGTACAACTATTGGCAATAATAATGTTTATAAAACAAGAAATTGCACTCTACAATTAACACTCAATACTAAAAACAATAATATATATTTCAAGGGTCGTGGAAAACTTTGTTAGCGTCTCACAACTTAAAGTCCATGTCATCCACGCATCTCACATATGCGTGAATGTTTATAAGGCGGGACACTTGAGCAAATAGTACGGGAGGTTTGGCTGGTATGAGCTCCAAAGTGTCAGACACTAACAAAATATTTCAAGGGTCATTGAGTACTTTGTTACCGTCTCGCAAGTCCGCAACTTGAAGTCCACACTAGTCAAGCGTCCCACATGAATGCGAGATTCACAAGGTAGACTCCACCAATAAACTTAGGAAAATAGTACGAGAGGCCTCCTTGGGGGCTAAAAAAATAGTTTTAAGTGTCGTGGAATACTCTTTTATTGCATTGCTGTTTGAGCACATGCCAACCAAACGCCTCACATAAATTTGAAAATCGATAAGGTGAACTTCACCTTATAAACATAGGCATATAGCACGAGAAGTGTGGGTTGTATGAGCTTCTGGGGCACTCATAAAATATGACAAGTGTGGTAGAATACTTTGTTAGCACCTCACAATTTGAAGGACATGCAAACCAAACGTCTCACAAAGATGTGAAAGTACATAAGGTAAACTCCACCCTATAAACTTAAGCAGATAGTACAAGAGGTGTGGCTGGCATGAGCTACAATCTATGGGGTATTGAGCTAGATAAACGCCTCACATATGTTCGGACGTTTATGAGGTTAACTTCACCCTATAAACTTAAGCAACTAGAGTATGAGCTTAAAATATTTCAAGGGTTGTCTACTTTGTTGGCATCAACTTGAAGTCCAAGCTAGCCAAGCCTCCCAAATAAAAACAAAGTGAACTGAACCCGATACAATTAAGTAAATGGTACGAGAGTCGTCTTGTCAGTATAAGCCTTAGCAGTTAGCACTAAAATAATATTTCTAAGTGTCGTGAAATATTTTGTCAGCCCCTCACAGTTTGAAGCATGTGTCAGCCAAACGTCTCACATGAATGCGGAAGTCTATAAGAAAAACTCCGCCTAATAAACTTGAGCATATAGTAAGAGAGGTGTGGCCGGCATAAACTACAAACTATGAGCAGTAGGAAATACTTCAAGTGTCATGAAATACGGTTAGCACCTCACAATTCGAGCACATGTGAGCCAAATTGTTAATGGAGTAAGTCTAAAGGTGAACTTAACGCTAAAAACTTAAGCAAATAGTACGAGAGGTGGGCCCAAATGAGCTTCAAACTAAGCGGCACTAAGAAAATATTTCAAAGTGTTACGGAATACTTTGTTAGCACCTCATTAATTTAAGCACGAGTCGACCAAACGTCTCACATAAATGTGAAAGTGTATAAGGTTCACTATACCATATAAACTTATACGAGAGGTATCGCCAGTATGAACTTGAAACTGTAACGAACTAACAAAATATTTTTAAGGGTCATGGAAAATTTTGTTAGCGTCTCACAACTTGAGTTCACGCCATCCAACTCACATGCCATTTATAAAGTGGAGTTCACCCTTTAAACTTAAGCAAATAGTACGGGATGGGTGGCGTGTGGAAAACTAGCTTTCAAGGGTCGTTAAATACTTTGTTCGCATCTATATGAATATCACAAGAGTACACAAGCCACACTGTGTACTCCACCCTATAATGGTATATAATGTTGTATCAACAAAATTTGAAAGATTTTGAATATCGCTACAATACACAAAGTTTAAACAACATAGCGTAAAACGGGTTTACAATAACATTTTCGATTCGCTTTTTATAGCCATAGACTACACATTAATAGATGAACTTATGTTTGCCCTTTACTATATCTCTACTACTCGAAGGAAGGCAAGCCTAACCTAGCAATTAAGACAACTAGTCTCCTTAAGATGCTAAAAATATTTGCTCAATTCGGCGGATACACTCAACAGTTTATCTTTTGCATTTATAAAATCACTATAAACAACATTCTGAAGGTGTTTGGGATTCCCAAATAAACAGCATATCTTTTGATACACGCGATTATAGTTATAGTTGGTGTTCGGGATTGCTTATCCAATCTTCTAAGTAATAAACTTGTTTGTAAAATAACTATTTAATCAATATGCAGTTAATCCGTTTTGATAAACAATCCAAAACATTTCCTAATTACTCACAAATCTTCATAACCATGAGTTTTGAATTTAAGCACGATTATAACAAGTAAAAGCATTTGAATAAAATCATAAACTACGAGTAGGAAGATTACCTTGTTATCATAATTGCCAAAAATATTAAACCCCTCGACCCCCAAGCGCTGCCATTAATCACCAATTCGTCTTCCACCTCTAATTTTGGTGCTGAACTATAGAGTGAAACATGACTCAAAAATAAGATAAGATTTCATGTTCTGTTCGCTGCCAAAGTGAACAAGTATATAAATAAGAGAATTGAGGAGAATGTGAAGACCGCCTAAAAGTGCTCACAATAAGAAAAAATGATAATCGCATTTGGACAATGTGAATGCTATCCACATGCTTCCCACGTCCCTTAAAGCAATTCCTCACTCATTCATGTCATCATCCGCACTTTCAAGGAGACTCCATATTCCCATCCATTCTTGAAACATATTTACCCAAACACATTTTTCGAAACTTAATTACAATAATGACGAAAAAGTTTAATAATTATGAGTAACAAGACTACCTTATTAGCCACTGATTCATCTCTATTCATCTCCACCGTTGGATTCATCAAAATATTCAAATCACATTGATGATCATGCATAACAAGAATCTCCCCGCATACAGTTCTCCCTCATTCATGCTATAAGCCCTTTCCAGCAATCTCCATAAGCCCCTCAATTCTTTCCTTCTAGACCTACCATCGCATCATGATCCACGACGTATCTCGCCATCAAACACCTGCAACCACCAAGCCACATTACATGATACATTAAAAGATGCTCACATATCCATTAACTATCTTTCTACTAATTACAAAATTTTCCTAATTATTCTCTTTAAAAACAGAATTACAAAACCACAAGTTTTATAAATTTAATTACAATAAAAACAGTGCATACCGTTTATTATGAGTAAGACTACCTTATTAGCCATTGATTCTTCACCGTTGGATCCATCGAAATATTCAAATCTCGGCAATGATCATGTATATCAAGAAAATAATTGAGAACAATGCGGATATTGCCATAAAGGGCTAACAATATAAAGACTAGGAAATTGCAATTAGAGGGTGTATGTCATCGTCAATTATAACATGCTCCCCGTATACAATTCACACTCGTTCATACTATACAGCCCTTTCCGGCAATATTTGCATTCCCCTCAATTCTTTCCTCCTCTTTACATACTAGTTCACTACCATCGCAGGCTTGCAGCCAGTGACGGAGCCACATTGGGCTTAGGATGGGCCATGGCCAACCCCATTTTTTATAAATGTACTACTAGTCTATATGTTTTGTACACAAAATTTCTATCAGCCTAGCCAAAAATAAGAAAAGTTAAATGTCTATTAGAAAATTTTGACATCCAAGTTAATAAATGAAAACTGAAAATATGGTTTACAGAAGACAGAAGTTCAATTCTCAATTTGTTTTCTAGAATTTCTTATATTTTTGTTTTGGCCTACCGAGTGGCTCCGTCACTGATGGCAGCACAATCCGCAACGTAAAACTCGCCATTAAGCACCTGCCACCACCAAGGCACACAATATAAAATGTGCACTTAACCATTAACTATTTGTATACTACATAAACGAAAACCAAAAGTAGCTTATCACTTTTGATATGGATGGGGTGTTTGGAAGTAGAGGTGTTTGCTAAAATGTAGTTTCTTTTTCTATTATGGTTGCATCATCTCAATGACAATTTTATCCTTTGTACAGGGTGTTTTTGTGGCTTATTTTGAAACTTTCCGGATTATATAAGCTAATTATAAGCCGAAAAGTTTGAATATAAGCCACTAAAAATTAAATATAAGCCGAAAACTAAATAAGATAAAAGCCACAAAAATCTTTATACATGATATTATGCTTTTTCTGAAACTAGTCGATGGATAATTTTGTGAAATTTGAAATGGGTGAGGTACAAACCATATAGAGTAGAGATGATGCCGGCGACTGAAAGACGAATGGCGACGGCGACGGCGGTGGCTGGCGGGTGACTGCTGTGGTTGGAATGAAGAGCGCAAACTCTCATAGAAAATAACAAATAAAATAAATATGAGAAAAACAAGTACCAAACCACCAATGCTGTCATTTTTTTTTTTTTAATTTGAAATGTGCGGTTAAAAATTATTTTCGGGATATTATTTTTCTTTTGAAAGGCTATAGAGTGAGAGTAATTGTTAGTGGCAAAGGGGGTGAGTTCGTTGATGGTTGAGTTCACAAATGACCGAGTGGAGGCGCGAAAAGTAAAACCAGCGACGTTAGTTCCATGAAAAAAGAAGCGAGGATCCAAGTCAGAATGGTCGAAGTGGTTCAGGGGTGAGTCTATGAGATGGGGTAACACGTGCTGCGCGAAATTGTTTTGGGAAATCGTCTCACAACAATTTACTTATATCATAAATCATAAATAAACCGTTAAAGAATACGCATAACAATTTACTTATGTCACTTATGTTGACTTCTTATTTACAAGATATGGAATCGATGAAATTTCGAATAAATGAAGAATTTATCTAAAAAAGATAGGCTAGTAACTTGTAGTGGGATGAAAATATAAAGTTAATCATTAAGAAAAAAGTAATCAAATGACTTTCTTTTATTTTTTGAAATATGTTTTCGATGAATTGGATCTTGTTATAATAACATCATAAGGAGATCATACCTTTGTAATTTGGTCCATAAAGTTTCTCATTATGCATTGAATGTGTCATTTGCGAATATCTATACTTTTTTATAAAAGATTTAAGACATTCTAAATATAGTAATTTTAAAATTTTTAAGACCAAAAATATTTTTATATAAAAAAAAGTTACTTTTGGTAAGCATATAAATTCAGCATACACATAATTAATGTTTTAAATTCTCATACTTGTAACATCTTTCAATATTGATGAATCCATTTAAACCATATGAAGACTTGTAACAACCCATTAAAATCGAGCATTGCCCCAACCTTAAGTATGCATATTGCACATAAGCCTATCACATAAAAAACACACACAACCCACTGACAGGTTCTCTCTCGGCTCACTTACTTTCGCCACCACCGTCATTGCCGCCACCACAAGACCCCTCCACCACCGGACCTTTGAAAAACATTTGCTCATCACAAAAATAGTCACCGGGTACCCGCCGCTGCATTGCGCGGATACCCTTCTAGTACTTTCAAAAGGCCTTTTGATTTACCATGCATCAGGCATCCATTTAAAAATACAGGTAGACGAGATCAGAAAAATATTACTTTCATGCAACAAAATCCTACATGATAGGACAAAAAGCTTTTAGTGCCTAAAATGTCAAACGTTAGCATACTTAGCATTGTTTCGGTATATCATATATGGAAGTCTTGGGTGTTTGGTTTATATTGGGAATCACTATCGGTATGATAATTGGAATGGGTTTTGAAACCCACCACATTTGGTTACGCGTTCTTAACTACCAATAATTCTATACCTAGCATGTTATTGTGTTTGACCATCTTCTTGTGTTGTAAAAAGGTGGTTGTTTGTCATTGCAATCCATTTGATAATTCGCTCTGTTTATACAGCTATATCACCAATAGGATTTAAGAAAAAATTACGTGTTTGGTCCTTATAGTTTGCCCAAAATAACAACTTTAGTCCCTAAGTTGTTTTCATTACACCAGCAATATCTAATTTTGAAACTATGCACGCTTTTGGTCCTTATTTTGAATGGGCGTTAGTTAAGTCCGTTAAGTATTTTGCGCTGTTAGTCCTTCGTTAATAATTTTTGCACCGTTAGTCCTTATTTTTTAAAATATAGTTTGCCCCAGTTAGTCCATCCGTTAATAATAGTTATCGCCCGTTTTTAACCGTTTCGTTCGTTTTATCCGTTTTCCCCGTTTTTTTTTTCGTCCGTTTTTCGTTTTATCCCTTTTAAATACATTTTTATATGTTTTCGTCCGTTTTTACGTTTTGTTCGTTTTTATCCGTTTTTATCGGTTTTTATCCGTTTCATTGTTTTTCGTTTAATCCGTTTTGTCCTTTTACGTTTCGCCCATTTTTGTTTTTTGTCATTTTTATCCGTTTTAGTTCGTTGTTTATTCGTTTGTCACGCTTTTTTTCACAAAAAATTCAAAAATAAAATTGTAATTTTTCACAAATTTGAAAAAATTCCAAAAATTTTGAAAAATAAATTGGAAAAAAATACTTTGAAAAAAAATAAAATTTTGAATAAAAATTAAAAAATTTGAATAAAAATATTGAAAAAAAAACGGACATATTTTTTTTTTTTTTAAGATTTTTTAAAAAATATTTGAATTTTTTTCAAAATTTTTTGAAACTTTTATTCAAATTTTTTTTTGAAATTTCAAATTTTTTTTTTCAAATTTTTTGAATTTTTTTTCCAAATTTTTTTCTTTTGGAAAAATTTCAATATGTTGAAATAGTACAAAACGAAAGAAAACGGACAAAATGTAAGAAAACGGAAAAATGGATGAAAACATAAAAGAACCGCGAAAAGATTAAAAATGAAGCAACGGATAAAAGCAGACAAAAACATAAAAAGCGGAAAACAGATAAAAACGAACGCAAAAGGAAAAACATACAAAACGTAAAACAACGGCGAAAGCTAAAAAAAATGGACAAAACGTAAAAAGCGGCGAAACGAATAAACAACGAACAGCAGATAAAAGCAGACAAAAACGTAAAAAAAATTGGGAAACGTAAAAACGGACGAAAACGGATTAAAGCGTAAAACCGGACGAAAACGGATTAAGACGTAAAAAGCGATAAACGGATAAAAACCGACAAAAGCGGATAAAATCATACAAAACATATAAAAAGCAGGCGAAAAGGGATAAAACGTAAAAACGGACGAAAAACGAAAAAAATTGGGAAAACGGATAAAACGAACGAAACGGATAAAACGGACAAAACGTAAAAATGGGCGATAAGCATATTAACGGAGGACTAACTGGGAAAACTATATTTTAAAAATAAGGACTAACGGTGCAAAATTATTAACGAATGACTAATAACAGAAAATACTTAACGGACTTAACTAACGCCCATCCAAAATAGGGACCAAAAGCGTGCATAGTTTCAAAATTAGACACTGCTGGTATAATAAAAACGACTTAAAGACTAAAGTTGTTATTTTAGGCAAACCATAAGGACCAAACGTGTAATTTTTTCAGGATTTAATAAAAATTAACTTTTAATAATTTTTACTATTATGAAAACCCTTGGACGCTTAAATTCGAGTAAATATTGATACGACTTACTTAAAGCCTAATAACCTTCTTCACGTAAATGAAAGGGTAAATTACTTTATAATAAGCCAACTAAAAAAGACAACCATTTCTCTTGGCCACACCGCGCATAGATAACATGCCAGCGAAATTGTTTTTAGGAAAAGAGCAAAATCTGTGTAAGATTTGTTGGATACTAAATTTTTTAAAAGTAACTTATATCAACCTTACACAAGTTTTGCTCCTTCGTAAGAGCATTGGGTATGGTGAAAAACTTTGGCTCCTCATTGGGTTTCATCGAGTGTCACCTCATTTCAACACTTTTACTTCAAAATATCAAAATGCCACATTACTCATAACAAGTTTCAACAAGCCATTTGAGCCCCACCCACCCCTAATTTGATTCATTCAAATAAAATACAAATCACATAAATTAAAAAATAAACGTTCCAAATATTTAAAAGTATAAATTAAAACTTTCTAAATGTTAAAGGGTATAAACTAATTTTTTTATAGTTAAAGGTATATATTTAAAAGGTTTAGAAGAAAAAAATAAAATAAAATAAAAGTTGCAAACCACTATGACTGGCTCATCTTCTTCATTGCAAATACACACAAACACACCGTTACAATACACACTACCAAAAAAAAAAAAGGTGCTTTGAAAATTTTGTTTGTCTTTTTCTTCCTCACTTCCCCGACGAGAGACCAAGTGGCGAGAGGTGTTGGTGTGGTGGCGAGCTCCCAGCTCGCAAACGGCTAGCTTGCTCGTCACCATACCCCTTGCTCTAATGAACCATTTCACCAACACACCAGCATTATGCGATGCTGCCCAACGGATTGACTATTTGTGTGTCGGCTAATTAGAGTAAGGGTGTGGTGAAGAGCTTTGGCTCTTCATTTGGGTCTCACCATGTGCCACCTCATTTCAGCACTCTCACTTCATGATACCCTCTCACAAATAACAAGTCTCAACAAACCATTTGGGCCTCACAAATCCTGCCTCTCCCACTTGTTTGTTGTAGACTTTCTTATATTAGCGAAAACTCCACACACAATTTTATTTTCTTTTCCATTTTTTCAAACAAACTAAATTTATTCATTAAAAATAATACGAAACAAAAAATAAAAATAAAAAACTTGCAAAAATAAACGTAAAAAAAAGTAATAACCTAACCCAAAAACTGTTTATGCAAGCTCAAAGTCTAATTGCTCAAATATTCATATAGCATGTGTGTCCAGCCCAAGTATAGTCAAACTAATACCGGAAATAAAAATTCCATTAAGTCAATAATGGCTCAAAATTCTACCCTAATTTTCGGATATATAACTTCTAATATTAGTACACTAATCACGCTCTCAACCCAAAAACGAGACGCCCCTTTTCTTTTTAGGGCATCCTTAATGCATCGAACTTTTGAGTATAATACACTGCCACATCATTATCTAATCTTTTTACATAAAAGCACCCGCAATCCATCGTACCTTACATGGTTTAATGGATTTTCACATCATCCCATTTTATTTATCTTTTATATATTACTATTGATATATCTTTTCCATACAAACAATAATTTTCAAACTATCCAAGTTATTAAACAAATGTTATGTAACTTAAACTACACCCAATATATAACGTTTGAGTTCCAACGGTATACTTTTATATTAAAAAAAAAAAAAAAAAAAAAAAAAAAATCCTTTAATTTATCTAGAGTAACACGCAAAAATGTCATTAAACTTTGCCAAAATTGCGAAGATGTCATCAAAAAATCGCAAATAATGTCCCTAAACTTTCAATTTTTGCGAGTTATGTCCTTGTCGCATCGTAGTTGCAAATTTAGTTTTTTTTACTAATGCTCGTTAGGAATTCTCGTTAGTTAGTCCTCACGCCATCAAATCCACGTGAGGGTATTTTTGTCTTTTCACTTTTCCCGCCATCAAATCCACCTGACAGGCCCTACTAGTACACCTAACTTTGTTTTGAAAGACATTTTTGCAACAAGGTTTATCTTCTCTAATTCTTACCACTTAACACACATACACACACCTACAACATCGAACCCTTGCTTCCAACTTCTATATTGTCGAAATCACCTCAATTAACAGTAGATCCAACATGGGCGACTGGAAAATTAGATGTCGGAGTTTACCGATTCCCCATCTTGCTGATGTTTACGGTACGATTTTTTTGTGTAGTTTTATTTCGAATGACCATGCAATGTATGTGAAAAACTAGAAGGGGGGGTTGAATAGTTTTGCCAATTAAAACTTCCTTTTAAACTATTTAGATCGACTTATGTCAATCTATTTGGATGTGTGTGTTGGATGTTGATAAACAAGCATATAAAGGTAAGTAATGAAAAGATAAGAGTCAGAAGCACAAAACCACAACACGAGTATTTATAGCGGTTCGGCTACAAGGACACCTTCCTTGCCCTACTCCACTCCCCGAGTCACCTACTCGAGAGTTCGTAATCACTACACCAATCTCCTTATAGCGGAGAAGCCTTCACAACGTCGCCTACCCTTTTTCCGGTGCTAGGCTAACCACCGGGTTATTTCACTCCAACATGAACTACACCTACAGAACGTCGCCTACCCTTTATAAGGTACTAGGATAAGTACCTAGTTCTTTCACTCCAAGGTGAACTACACCTTCACAACGTCGCCTACCCTTTATTAGGTACTAGGCTAAGCACCTAGTTCCATTGCAATGGAGGAACTACTACCACACTACACCAACGACTAATCCCAAAGGAGATCTACTCCTTTACAACATCATCAAGAATATCAATATCCTTGGATCTAATACTAGTCTATCTTGTACATCGAAACACACCATATCGAATGTACATCTAAGGCACCTTTTACTAATGCCTTTGACTAGATCTACAAGACACCTTTCACTAATGTCTTGTGTCTTCACTTCTAAGCACCTTTCACTAATGCTTCTTGTCTTGACTTCTAAGCACCTATCACAAGTGCTTATGTTATAGAAGATAGATACTCTTCACTAATATCTTCGCCTTGACACTTGAGACATCTTTCACTAATGTCTTCAACACTACACTTCTTTGAAGAAAGAAAGGAATCATCAACAAGAGGACTTGAGAGCCTTGATGATGAGGAAGCATGGCAACTCATGGACTGAGCTTGCTCGACTTCAAAGGTGGTGATCTTGCCTTTAAGAGGAACCTAAAGATCACACAAAACGAAACTACAAACATAGATCTCTTGGATCCGAGGTTAGTGAGTTTTAACTCGTGGAGAAAGTGTGTTAGAAAGGGGTGAGAAATAATGAAGAAATGGCTCACTATTTATAGAGGAAAAATCCCTCTGTTCCCGGATCCCACGGATCCCTACCACAAGGGATCCGCTAGCACAAAGCTAGGGATCCGTGGAACGCCATCTTGCCCATGGGTATTTTGGTTATGGGTCATGGGTCATGGGTTGAACCATGGATCTTTGGCTAGATACAATGTATCTTTGAGTGCAATGCACTTAGTCACTTGGGTATGGGTTGATCCATGGGTTATGGATATCATCCATGTATGATATAAGCATGATGTCATCCAATGGGTTATGGGTCAAGATCCATGGGTTATGGGCTTTGGGTTGTACCCAACTACATTCAATGTATTTGCCCAATGGGTTGTGATACTTAAGTTTCTACCCATTTATATTACCCAATATACTACATACTAGTTATGTGTATATTTTATCCAAATATGTAAACACTAGTTGTTGTACATATGTATTACTAAATCATAAAATCACTTATACATGTTTTAGTGTTTTATGTGAAAATGTGAATATGTTAGAAACTATTAGTTCAAACCATTTACGTATTTTATTTGTTTCGTTAATATGATTTTACGTTTGTTATCGACAAAACATTAGAAGATCGTAAAATATAAATAAACGTTTTACGACTTATTTGTATTAACAATCTCCCCTTTTTTGATGACAAAACATAAAATTATTTTAAGGAAAAGCTAAAATTGTAAAGTTTGAATTGTAGTTTTACTTTCTTCTCCCCTTTTGTCGAAACAAAAGTGTTTGAAGGAAAGCAACACATCGTTTTTAAGAAAAACATGTGAAAAAATAAATAAAAAAAATAGAGAGCAAGTAACGGAAAGGATCTCGTCTTTACCCCTCGACGAGTCCATCCCTATGTAAGTTTGCAAAGATTTCATGGCGCAATCGAAGGAGAGTACATTATCCCTATGTAAGTGGCGCCAAGAAAATGATACTAATCTAGTTTGTTTGCAAGTAAGTTTGCACAAGATTTCGTCTAAGTGACGAATGTACTCCCCTTGATGATTGCAATTTTGCAAGGGATGTCATGAAATGTAAACCTAGTATTGCAAGTAATTTGCAATGTATTGCTTTGACATAAAGCTCCCTAGCTTTAGGATGTCAAAGTCTTCATGTAAATTGAATAACTACAAAACAAAGGTTAGAAAGCAAGTATAATTCACAATTTCTCGCAAATGTGGTCCAAGTTAGTAGAAAATAGCTTTTCGTCTCACGGATCCCGCGGTTCCCTCCTAGTAGGGATCCGTCTAGACAATTCTGAGGGATCTGTAGTAACTAATTAATTTCAGCAATGGTGATATAACAAGTAATGTTATCACAAAAATGAGATATGAATACAAGGTAATCATATGCTCAGAAAAATAACAAGTAGCATGTAATTCCATTTAATAAAACTAGAGTTATGATATACATGACTCTAAAAACTAAGAAAATAAGAAAATACATGACTAGGAATTTCTAAACCAACTATCGCTTGATGCTAGGATACCACTAAAATCTTCTAGCTCAAGTTTTGTTTAGGTTTGATCTCGTCGAAACATTCGAGGAGATGATAGAACATGAAACGTTGGTCTTCTCGTACTTCATGTATCAAACCTTCAACATGTTGACAATGATAGCAATTTTTGTCATGGCTAGGTAGTGGTGGTGGAAGAAATGAGATGGCTTGATGCGAAGGATCAAGTGAAGCGGCTTGTGGAGCTTCAAACGATGGAGTGATTGGTGGAGGCGTATTTGAGAATGGCTCGACCAAGAATGATGGTGGTGGTAGAGAATTGTCAACTTCCTTATGGTCGGGTGGTTGACTTTGATGATTTCTCATAATCCAAATGGGATTATATGATGGAAACGGCGAAAAGGAGGCCGGAGCAAGTGTTGACTCAACACCTTGATTTTGTACTATTATTCCTCCTAATGAGGAGAATGTTGTCGTGAGCGGATGAGACGGCCTAGGATGCAAGTCCTCTAAATTGTAGAGGTGTGGTGATGATAATGGGATGTAAATGAAATAGCTCTAGGAACCAATGGTGATGGTTTAGTGGAGATGATATTGTTTGGCCTAGGAGGTATGGTGGTGTTTGGCATTGGTAGTTTTGTGGTACTATCCTTTTAGGAATTGGTTTGATTGGATGATGAAGGATCCTATCATTTGTTGGCTCGACCGGAGATGATTCGGTTGAAGAGATTTCGTATAACACGAGCCTTTTCATGGGTGGTTCTTTGGTGGATAAGTTACTACTGGGGTTTCCTCATGATGAGATGATTTCAAGAGATTTGCAAAGATTTCTAAAGTGCTGAAAGTTAGGATGAGAGTGATGACTATGGAGGTCCTAACAAGGTGGTTTATAAACCAAGAGATTTGGCAAGTGCATTTAAGCCTTAAGCCACTAGGATTCATTGGAATGTGATGATTAACATGCACAATAGTCAACTTCGAGTTTGATCGATCTAGGAACTCATTTAAGATGAGATGGAGTGTTTGAGTTAGGAAGATGAGTTGAAATGATTGTTTTAGCAAGATTTGACTTAAAGCGTCATCCGGGTCCCACGGTTCCTCTTCGAGAGGGATCCGCTTAGGCTAATCCTAGGGATCCGCTTTTAAGAACTATGAAAGAGTGGAAATGATGTTTATAAGATCTAAGACCTATAACATCTTGAGTGTTTCAGTCCTCCTAAGTGTTTTAAATGAAGGGGTGCTTGAGTACTTGAAGGTAATGAATGATGTAGCTAATGATTGTCTTTTATGGAGGGATTTAGAACTTTCAAAAGTGCCAATGGATGAGCAAGGATGACACTAAAAATTTAGAGTGTCAATTGAAGCTAAGTGATCCTAGAGATCAGGTTGTGACTTAGGCTAGTGTTTTGGAAAGTATCCTAGAAGCTTTGAGATGGAAAAAACTAGAGTTTGATCAACTTTGATCAATTTTGAGGTAAGGATGAATTATGATCAATTTTGCCATAATCGAAAGATTTCTAAGACTAAATGTGAGGGATCAAGTAAAAAATGAAGTGTGAGTTTGAGAGCGGAAGAGTAATGGATTAAAAATGAAATGGTAGATCTACAAGCGTCTTAGAGTGTGATCTAGGTGAGTTATGTGTGAGTAGGAAGGATCAACCTATCTTGATAAGGACTTAATTTTCCTTAAGACACTATGTTTAGCTTAGTGTGATGTGTTCTAAGGATATGTTTGAAATATAATGATTGCAATTGCATTTTCTGTTTGTCGGATCTCACGGTTCCCTAAGTGTAGGGATCCGTCTAGCACAATCTTTGAGATCCGCCCATCTGCTCAGCAAGACCTTTACTAAAGGTATGCAATGATCTTGACAATGCATTATATCTCAATGATAGTCTAAAAGGAGTTCTAATACTAAGATATCAAATGTAAGATGTTTTATTTCATGAAAGAAATTGGATTACATTGATAGAGCACGAGTACAAGAGAATTGATCTTATTTTGGAATACTACCGGGTTCCTTGAGTGTTTTCGCTAGGAGGATCATTATGTGATTGATGAGTGTTGGTGGAATCAAGAATGAAGAAAGTCTTCATGAGAGATATGTTTAGCGGTTCCATCATCTTGTTCACAAGCACGCATAACGGACTTTGAAATTGAGGATGGAAGTGCATAACATTATGATAGGCGTGTCAAGAACATTCCATAAGGAATGAGTTTATTCTTGGAGCCTTGAAGATTTGCACCGCCTTGCGAAGAAGTAGGCGAGATTGTATGGTTGTTGTGTTAGCAAACATTACAACATGCGAGCACAACAAGCGGGAAGAATTTCTCGATTTCCATAAGGCTCCAAACATTTTCACGAGGATGAGTGCAAGAGGCTTGTACTTTCTCGGATATCCCTTGTAAAGATAATATTTGGATCGAGTAATATGGTCGAGGTTTGCATATTATGCGATTTAAATCTTCCAAGAGGGTATGTGTGAACAATATGGACTATTTTCTTCACGAAAGTTGAAGAGAGAATCAAGAGACCAATCTTGGTGAAGGCACATTGTCCATGATTTGGAATCCGGAGGATGTGAGCAAAATGCCCAAGGGTTAGAGTGAACTTTTGGTTTTGATATAAAACCAAAGAGATAGAGAGCGATCCTCGTTACGAACGAGTTCGACTTGACGGAAGAATTCCATTATGAACCTTGGACATATCTTCTCGTTGATTTCAAGAAGACATTCTAGTCCTATGGCTCGGAAGGAGGTATTGATACCTTCTTCGAATTGTAGAGAGGTGTTCACAACACGTCCTTCGTGGAAGTGACGGTTTTCGAGATTATAGAACCCACGGACATGATTTCCGGTGTGTTGGGTTCGAGAGAGATGTTCGGAGTGTAGACGCTAGTGAGTGAAAAATCAAACTCATATTCATGCGTCATAGTTGAACCTATAGAAATGATAAGTTAATAAAAAGAGATGTTTGTGGTCAACCTATGATTATCTAATGTTTTTACTAGATTTTATTAACAATGGTATTTAACACTTTAACTTACTCAAGGTTTTGACTTTCTAGTGGATTATTACATTTAGAAAGATAGTGGTTTTAATTTGCATGAAAAACTGTTTTCAAGAGGACGGATCCCACGGTTCTTTTACAAAAGGATCCGCTAGTATATCTTCCGGGATCCGTGGATCCGTAGTAATGTAAATGATTTGATAAAAACATAGGTTTTACGCTTTTATACCACGAAATATGTTTTATCCTACATTTTCTTTTAGCATGCATACATGACTTCTAATGTATCACGAGAGAATCTAAAACATATACATCAAAATAAGTGACACACACATTATGATAATAATAACCTAGACAAATTAGATTATTAATAATATTGCATTTCAATACTAAGGATGATACAAAGGATTGGGTATATAACCCCAATATAGATTAACAACACAAAGTAAATGTCTCCGTATATGAACTTCATCATAGGGAACACAAGTGCGATGAGTGTTAGGCGATGAGCACGAGTGCGATGTAAACCATGTTGATGACGAATCTTCTTGGTTTCGTTGAGATGGAATGAGGAGGAAGATGAAATTTTGAATGAGAGGAAATTTTGAAATTGGAAGATTTGAAAAGTGAGGTTTGGTAGAGTGGTCGACGATGGGGTTATTTATAGGAAGGAGGAATTTTGAAATTGTGTTTTGTTTTATTATAGGATTAAAAGAAATAAAACATAAGTTTTATATACCACGACTATAGACGAGAAATATAGCACGATGTGAGAAAAAGGCTTCCTAATGAAGCTTCATGTAAAACATGTATTTGCACAAAAGATAATCATATAAATACCTAAATAGGCATACTTAATTATCAAGCAAACTAAAGAAAATCATACCTCTAGCGACTTAGGAATGTCTTTACAAATGACACAAACAAATGTCACTTAGACGATTCCCGCTCCTTTGAGTTTAAGATACCTTCTTAAGGAAGGTATTCTTGTTACCAAGCGACTCCTAAAGCTTGGTGGGTATGAGCTTTGACTAATCAAAATGACAAAGAAGATTAGTGCAATTAAATGAAAAAGTAAATAAGAAAAATGTTGTTATCAAATCAACATACAAACATATAGTTTTGAAAGATATGGTGTTTGTTTTTATGAAAAACCTTCTTTGTAGTTTTCAATTAACTATGAATCATATCAAGTTTTTAAAGTACAATATACTTCAAGAAACTTGGTAACGAAGCTCTGATGCCAATTGTGGAAAACTAGAAGGGGGGTTGAATAGTTTTGCCAATTAAAACTTCCTTTTAAACTATTTAGATCGACTTATGTCAATCTATTTGGATGTGTGTGTTGGATGTTGATAAACAAGCATATAAAGGTAAGTAATGAAAAGATAAGAGTCAGAAGCACAAAACCACAACACGAGTATTTATAGTGGTTCGACTATAAGGACACCTTCCTTGCCCTACTCCACCCCCGAGTCACCTACTCGAGAGTTCGTAATCACTACACCAATCTCCTTATGGCGGAGAAGCCTTCACAACGTCGCCTACCCTTCTTCCGGTGCTAGGCTAACCACCGGGTTCTTTCACCCAACGTGAACCACACCTACACAACGTCGCCTACCCTTTATAAGGTACTAGGCTAAGTACCTAGTTCTTTCACTCCAAGGTGAACTACACCTTCACAACGTCACCTACCCTTTATTAGGTACTAGGCTAAGCACCTAGTTCCATTGCAATGGAGGAACTACTACCACACTACACCAACGACTAATCCCAAAGGAGATCTACTCCTTTACAACATCATCAAGGATATCAATATCCTTGGATCTAATACTAGTCTATCTTGTACATCGAAACACACCATATCGAATGTACATCTAAGGCACCTTTCACTAATGCCTTTGACTAGATCTACAAGACACCTTTCACTAATGTCTTTTGTCTTCACTTCTAAGCACCTTTCACTAATGCTTCTTGTCTTGACTTCTAAGCACCTACCACAAGTGCTTATGTTATAGACGATAGATACTCTTCACTAATATCTTCGTCTTGACACTTGAGACATCTTTCACTAATGTCTTCAACACTACACTTCTATGAAGAAAGAAAGGAATCATCAACAAGAGGACTTTAGTAGCCTTGATGATGAGGAAGCATGGCAACTCATGGACTTGAGCTTGCTCGACTTCAAAGGTGGTAATCTTGCCTTTAAGAGGAACCTAAAAGATCACACAAAAATAAACTACAAACATAGATCTCTTGGATCTGAGGTTAGTGAGTTTTTAACTCAGGGAGAAAGTGTGTTAGAAATGGGGGGTGAGAAATAATGAAGAAATGGCTCACTATTTATAGAGGAAAAATTCTAATGTTCCCGGATCCCACGGATCCCTACCACAAGAGATCCGACTAGCACAAAGCTAGGGATCCGTGGAACGCCCTTTTGCCCATGGGTATTTTGGTGAGTCATGGGTCATGGGTTGAACCATGGATCTTTGGCTAGATACAATGTATCTTTGAGTGCAATGCACTTAGTCACTGGGTATGGGTTGATCCATGGGTTATGGATATCATCCATGTATGATATAAGCATGATGTCATCCAATGGGTTATGGGTCAATATCCATGGGTTATGGGCTTTGGGTTGTACCCAACTACATTCAATGTATTTGCCCAATGGGTTGTGATACTTAAGTTTCTACCCATTTATATTACCCAATATACTACATACTAGTTATGTGTATATTTTATCCAAATATGTAAACACTAGTTGTTGTACATATGTATTACTAAATCATAAAATCACTTATACATGTTTTAGTGTGTGAAAATGTGAATATGTTAGAAACTATTAGTTCAAACCATTTACGTATTTTATTTGTTTCGTTAATATGAACGTTTGTTATCGACAAAATATTAGAAGATCGTAAAATATAAATAAACGTTTTACGGCTTATTTGTATTAACAATGTATATCTGGAAAGTAAAGCATGTTACCTTGTTTAATGATAATGTTGTAGATGTTTTTTGATTTTGGGTTTTTTGTTTCATTGATTTATGTTCCCATAATCATACCCAAAGCTCTTTACTATTCAAATCCACCACATTGGTGAGTTTTCTGTTGCACCTCGTAGAGTGTACAAGTTTGTTATGGTTGATCATGTAGACCTAATTGATTGTGACAAGTTCTCCATGCACGAGATGGTCAAAATCTTAGCTGAACTGGGTTTGGGTGATAATAAATAGTTGTTGTTTACCCATTTAAGGGTCCCATGTCTGTCTTTAGATGATGGATTAGTTCCATTGATGTCGGATCAGGACGTCAAGATATTGTTAAAATTTGTCCCTAGGTATAAGGAAATAGATGTTTATGTAGAGACTGATGTATCTTTGGTAGAAAAACATATGTTGTTGGTTAGGGGGTTTCAGTCCTCAAAGGGTCTAGTGATTGAAGAGATTGTTGAGGATAATGTTGTCAGTGCACCTGTTAAGAAGAACAAAGGAAAATTGTTGTTGTTAGAGTGGTATAGTGATGAAATGGCACCAACGGATCATGACATGGTACCAACGCAAGCTTCAACCACTAATGTTTGTCCATTGGTTGAAAGTACTATTAATGCTGATAATATAGGATTCCTGCATTGTGAAAATGAGCCACCATCCTCAAACCCATGGATTCAGTTACTTAAATTTGATGGAAGACAGTGATTGTGACCCTATGCTTGGTTTTATGCCTTCGAAGTGTAAACAAGCTGAGACATATTTTGATGACGACTTGTTCCAGCAATGTGCAGTGAATTTAGATCAGGCTACATGCTTTGATGATAGGCCAAAGATATAGCGAAATGATTGATGAGTACTTATATCCGAAAATGAGGGTGTGATTTTTAAATCTTGTCAAGAGGTTGATGAGGAAGTTATGGAAAGGAAGAACTTGATTTTGAAGACGCCTTGCTCTGAGGAAAGAACCGTAACCGTAAAGGGTGGTAGTGATTTTGAACATGATGCCCCAACACCGAACTCGATGTTGACATGCGTGGTTTCTCATTTCACCGGATTCAAACATTGAAGATGAGAGAGAAGTCACGTGAAACTTCCTCCAAAAGAGTCTGATGAAGGGGTACTTGCACCTTCCGTTGAAATGGATGAACTTGATAGTGCTGATGAAGCTGATGTTGAACATGGTGCAAGTCTAAGAAGGAAAAGGTTTGTCCATTTTTATTACGTTTTTATCGGTTTTCAACCGTTTTTGTCCGTTGTTCTTACATTTTTCTTAATTTTTGTCCATTTTATATGTTTTTCTTACGTTTTGTCTATTTTCCATCGTTTTTTCCCGTTTTCATCCGTTTTTCTTACGTTTTTATCGGTTTTCATCCGTTTTGTCCGTTTTCTTACGTCTTTCTTAGATTTTGTCCGTTTTTATCCGTTTTTCTTACGTTTTGTCTGTTTTCCTTCGTTTTTGCCCGTTTTCATCCGTTTTTCTCCGTTTTTTTATATTTTTGTCTGTTTTCTTACGTTTTTGTACTAATTCAACATATTGAAAATTTAAAAAAAAATTAAAAAGAAAAAAATTTAAAAAAAAAAAAAATTCCAGAAAAAAAAATTGGATTTTTTTTGCAAATTAGAAAAAAAATAAAAAAAAAATAGGAAAAAATAATTTCCGAAAAAATAATTTGAAAAAAATTTCAAAAAAAATTCAAAAAAAAATCGCAAATACTATTTTTTTAAAAAAAAAGAAATTGGATTTTTTTTCCATTTTTTTTTCCGAAGTTCTTTGAATATTTATTTTTTTTAATTAAAAAAATTTGAATAAAAAATTCTATAAACAAATATTTTTTCAATTTTGTTTAAAAAAAAGATCTTTAAAGAAAATTTGATTTTTTTTTCCAAATTTTTCAATATGTCGAAATACTTTTTTTTGTTTTCAGATTTTTTTTTCCTCAATATGTCCAAATTTTGAAGAATATCAAAAAAAGTTTTGAAACAAAAAAAGTATTTCGACATATTGAAAATTTAAAAAAAAAAAATTCAAATTTTTTAAGATTTTTATAAAAAAATTGAGAATTATTATTTTTATTCATTTTTTTTTAATTTTTATTCAAATTAGAAAAATTTGAAAAAAAGTATTTGCAAAAAAAAAATTTGGAATTTTTTAATTTTTTTCAAATGTTTTTTTGGCAATACTTTTTTTCCATTTTTTTTTCAAAACTTTATTGGATTTTTTTTTTCAAATTTGCGAAAAAATTCCAATTTTTTCTTTGGATAAATTTTTTTCAATTTTTTTTTCTTTTTGGAAAAAATTTTCAATATGTTGAAATAGTACAAAAACAAACAAAAACGTAAGAAAAACAGACAAAATGTTAGAAAAACGGACAAAAACGGATGAAAACCGATAAAAACGTAAGAAAAACGGACAAAATGTAACAAAAACGGACAAAAATGGACTAAATCTGAAAGTCAATGACCATAAGGACCATTACTGAAACCTTTTTAACCGAAAATAAAGTAAAGGGATGACCGGTGAAAGTCAACGTAAGCCACAGGGACCATTTCTGTCAATTTTCAAACTTTGTAACCTGGTAACCTACTAGTTCCCGGTCATATTACGTACATCGTTCCAAATTTAAAAGTATTTTGCATACAATGGTAATTTTCAAAGTTCATTGCGTATATTATCTTTAACTTTTACCCTAAATTCAATTTACACTAATTACAAAACAATTCGTTAGACATAAGCAATGTTTTATCCACTTTGTCTTACTTGCACCAGGGTATTCTACAAGCTATTCAAGTGGTTTTTCCTTCCGCTGAACACATTAACTGTGTTAGACACATCCATGAGAACATGAAGCATATTTTCAAAGGAATTCTTTACAAGGATTTTCTGTGAAAGTGTGCAACAACAACTATTGTTCCTCAGTTTGAACATCTAATGGGGCAGCTGAAAGACTACGACCTAAAAGCTCATGACTGGTTAAGAAAGGTACCACCAACCTCATGGTTAAGGGCTTATTTTTCAGGTATATCATTTTTCATATTTGTGCTATAAGTGTGTATATAGTGGACATTAACTTATCTTTAATCGTTAATAAAAAAAACAGGCATAGCTAAGTGTGAAATTCTGGTCAACAACCTTTGTGAGTCACTCAATAGTAAGTTGGTAGATGGTAGACATAAACCACTAATAGGGTGTTTGGAATACATTAGGGAGTATTTGATGAAAAGGATAGTGAATGTGCAAAAGGTCATAGATAAGTGTCCATGTCCCTTAACACCAACTGCAACATCGATTTATGCTGTTATTAAGCAAGAAGCTAATGAGTATGATGTTATTTGGAATGGGGCGAAAAATTACCAGTGTAAGAGACCATAGAATGACCAATGTATGGTGAATATGAGGTTAAGGACATGTACATGTAGGAGATGGGAGCTAACCGGTATTCCATGCAAACATGTTGTGGCAACAATGTATAACATGGCAAATGATGGTAGGGAGGTAAGTATACCTGAGGATTGGGTACATCAAGCATATTGGCCAAAAAAAGGGAAGGAGACGTGCAATCATAAGATTGAATGTGTTACTAATAGTCAATTTTGACCCAAGTGCAACATCCCTAGTGTTAATACAAATAAACCATAAAAACGTTTATTTATATTTTACGATCTTCTAATGTTTTTTCGATAACAAACATAAAATCATTTTAACGAAATAAATAAAATACGTAAAAGCTTTGAGCCAATAGTTTACTGACACACTTTTACTAAACATATTAAAACCATCAAAACATGTTTAGTAAATAAGCTATATAAAACCAAAGACATTTTTATAAAACACTAACAAGTAATATTGTTTTCATCTTATAGAAATGTATATGTGTAACAAGTAATATTGTTTACATCTTATAGAAATATATATGTACTTTGTATATGTTGTAATGGGTAAGTAATGGGTAAAAACCAAAGTCCATAACCCATGACCCATGACCCATGACCTATTGACTAGGTACAATGAATCTTGTTAGGTAAGAACCAAAGTCCATAACCCATATCCATGGAGCATGATCCATAACCCTTGACCCATTGCATGACATCAAACATGAAGTCATGTTGGATATTATCTATGATCCATGACCCAAAGTCCATGACCCATGACCCAAGATCCATAACCCAATGACTAGGTACATTACATCTTATTGGGTATCCATGATCCAATATCCATAGCCCATGGTCCATAACCCATAACCCATAACCCGGTTTGCAACCCAAAATCCGGACTAAACTGACCCAGTAGTTGGATCCCAGGATTTGAACTAGCCGGATCCCTCTGGTGAGGGATCCGTCGGAACCGTGGGACAGTAGGCACATTTTTTCTATAAATAGTGAGCCATTTCTCTCTTGCTCACTACCACTCTTAGATATCTCAATATTCTAACCTCACTAACCATAGATACAAAGGATCATTCTATGTAGTTTTATCTTTGTGTGATTCTTTAGATTCCTCTTAAAGGTGAGATCATCACTTCTTGAAGACATGCAAGCTTAACGTCATGAGTTGCTAAGCTCCGTCATCATCAAGACTACTGAAGTGCATCGTGTTGAGAGTTCTTTCCTTCCTCCATAGAAGTGTCGTGTTGAAGGCATTAGTGAATGGTGCCGAAAGTGAACAATCGATATGGTGCGTCGATGTACAAGTTGTGTAGTTTGGGTTAAAGGATGTTGATATCCTTTCTAGTATTGTTAAAAGGAGTGTGTCTCCTTTGGGTAGTTGTGTTGTGGTGTAGTGTTGGGTAGTAGTTCCTCCTTTGTAATGGAACTCGGTATCTAGCCTTGTACCGGATAAAGTATAGGCGACATTGTGATAGGTTTGGTTCTATGTATGATTACCAGAAAGGCTTTCAAACAAGCCGCAATTTGGATGGCTTTATGTATGAGTGAGAAACAATTTATTTAAGTTTTATTGTTGCTTTTGAGTTTTAGAATAAGACAATTGCTATTTTTGTAGTTCTATTATGTTTGTTAAACAATGGTGATTAAGACAATTAGTATGTCTTTTCTGTAGTCTAGTTATGTTTGTTAAACAATGGTGATTAAGACCATATGACCATTAACTAATATCCAATTCCATTAAACAAATACACTACATAATACTACCAACATACAACCAAAGGTTTTTCAACTAACATAAAGTTATTACATCAATTGTTTCATCCTTAACTGGAGCAACACAAAACACTTATAAAGATGTCATTTCTTCATTTTTTTTCTTACTGGCAAGCTTCCTTTTTCCACCTGCAACTTCAACCTTCCCTTTTACTTTATTGTCATTATCTGGAATTGCTTCTAATTCATCTGTGGATCTTTTAATTCCAAATGTCTTATTACCTGTACAATCCCAAGTATGTTGTGCTGGCATGGCTAGTATGTAGTTAATAGACACTTTTTGATGTGGAACATTGACTTCATCACTGCTTGATGATACAATGTCACTGCTTGTATCAGAAGAATCATCGAAAATCCCTTCTGAAAACAATAAATAAAATGAGTAAATAGAGTAACCTTTTTTACCATGGTTTTCAAAGTCCAGTTGAGTAAATAAGTTAGGTGAGGGGATTTGGGGGTCTGGTTTCTCTATTTATTCTATAGGGATTTTGTTGCAAAAAATGTCCCTAAACATTAATGTGGGTCGGGTTAAATAACAATTGACTTTATGTATGAGTGACATAAGTAAAAATTGATGTGGGTCGGATTTGACTTTTTTAGTCAGCAACGATCAAATAGCAGCCCAACAATGTCATACCAGACAATCTAAATCACTCCTAACTAACAATTCTTCATCTTTAACTTTAGTTAAATGAATATTGTGAGTTGAGACACAAATGAACCTGCATAAATATGATTGTATTCAAGAAAATGAGAAATGTACACATGTAGCTGAGTGAGTCTGTGAGTGTCCATAAGTGTTCCACTGCTTCATTGCAACTATATGAACCTGCATAGTATTTGGTTCATTATCAACACATAACCGATGCACTCCTACTACATCAATCCTTTATTTGGTAAACTGGTTGACAACATTAGTATTACAACAAACAGGCCATCCAACCCAAGACCAACCTAAGCTTTAGAGTGCTTTATGTTTGACTTTTAAATCACATTCATGAATATATTTGTGATGTGTAAACATCAAGCAATGCACTAAAATTTGGATCATAATGCATAATCCTACTTAACAAGTACCAAACCTAAATCATGATAACTGAATCTTTAACAGATGATTACAGATTCATTCACCAACCAAAGGTTTATGTTTGACTTTTAAAACACATTTATGGACTAGCATAATGACATGAATAACACAAATCATAATCCTACTTAACAAACAAATAACACAAATCATAAACAATCATAATCCTACTTAACAAACAAATAACACAAATCAAATTAGATAATTAAAGAGAATCGAACCATTGTTGTGATACCATAATATACATAAACTACATAACCAACCATCAACATAAGACATTGTTCATATACACCTAACATAAACACCATCAACTACCAGCACCTAACATAAACACCATCAACTACAAACCCAAAAAACCAACCCACATTGACCAAACTCAAATGGTCAACTTTGCAAGTAACCATAAGAAGCGAAGAAAACCCAACTACTGATAAGGTATTTCCTCAACTTGTTAGCCACTGCTCCTCCATTTTGCCGAAGCTCCACCTGGTTTGCCCGGGTCTCCTCCTTGTTTGCCCTGTGCTCCTCCCAGTCAGCCCTCTCTTGCTATAACGACAACACATCTTCCAAACCATCAATGGTCCTAAGTAGATCATGGATGATGTCTAAAGATTTGTCGCAGATCGGCGGATCTACCCAATGAACAAACAACTCGAGTTCTGTAAAATGAACGAAATGTAATTAAAATGAAGAAAACATAGGCAACTTGTAAAATGTAACATTATTATTGTTTTGATCAAAAGTCAAACTTACGTATGTCGGGCATGAGTAGAATCGCCTACTAGGATTCCTGTTCGTCCAGGATGTTCTTACGACAACTTGAAGACCACAGGCGCAAAGAACCATTTTTCAGATGAACAAGATGATGAGCAGTAACAGTAGGTATGAACAAGATGATGAGCAGTAACAGTAGGTATGAACAAGATGATGAGCAATAATAGTAGGTTCAAGAGTGTGCAATAATAACATGGCAAATCGTGTTACATAAGAATTAGAGAAGATAAACCTTGTTGCAAAAAATGTCCCTCAAAATAAAGTTAGGTATGCTAGTGGGGCTTGTCAGGTCGATTTGATGGCGGAAAAAGTGAAAAGACTAAAATACCCTCACGTGCAACGCATGTGAGGACTAACTAACGAGAATTCCTAACGAGCGTTAGTAAAAAAAACTATATTTGCAACTACAGTAACGCGACAAGGACATAACTAGCAAAAAGTTGAAAGTTTAGGGACATTATTCGCAGATTTTTTTTTTGAGGACATATTTTGCAATTTTGGCAAAGTTCAGAGACATTTTTTGCAGTTTACTCATTTATCTAAGTTATAAAAACATATGTTATGCTTTAGTAATATAGTGTGTAGAAATGAGTAGCTTTTTTTATAGTTAATGTTTTGTTACAACCTCAATTACTATATTTTCTTATCATGTGTTTGTTTTCTTTTAGAAAAACCCAGAAATAGAAAAAAGGGCCCCACCAATAATGTATAATAGAGGTGCAAACAGAATAGAACCCTCTTTATACGTACCAAACCCACAATGTTATTATATGATGAGCTGACGTTTAATAGTTTTGATTGAATGATGCCACCTCATAGCGTTGTGGATGGCCTTAGCAACCACAAAAAACCACAAAAACCAGACACCCCTTCTGCAAAAGTTTTTTGTCCTTTACTTCATTGAATTCTCGGCGAGCGGCGAGTGAACTTGGTGTGGTGGCGAGGTGGTGGCGAGCTGCCAAACAGCAAGCTTGCTCGTCATCACACCCCTTGCTCTTATAAACAAGAAATGTTATTATGGCCACGTGTCTTCTTCTGAATGGGCCACATGCATTTCGTTTGGTACATACTTTCCCGTGCGAAATGTGTGGGCAAATGGAAAAACGGCATAAATGGCGTCCATAAACTTGTCATTTGTGCTCAAAAGTGGGCTTGCAGTAATTTAGGTAGCAAAAAAAATAAACATGCATCACCTAGTGAAAATGACATTGTACAATGACTAATATGAACTAATAAACTTACGGGGATATCTTGGCTACAATTTTTGTAGCCAATTAGCTACAACTTTTCACAATAAATACACATACAATGAATCGAGACTCACATGAAAAATCGGGACCCACAAAAAGAAAATCAAGATCCACATTTTTAACTTAAAATTTTAGCCAAATACCACAATAAACTTTATAATATATTCCTAAACCTTATTCTTATCATAAGCCTTTGGTTCAATATTCATAAACATCTCTTCTTTCCAATATGAAATACATTCTATGGTTAAAAAATACGAAAAAACAGACCAAAGAACATCAGCAAACTTTTAAAAAATGGCATGTTATTTTAGTTGCGTGGTATCATGTTCTCGCAAGGCACATCCAACATTCGTGACAGCCCGTGACTTGATGATTATTAATGTCGTATATAAGTAAGAATATGAACTGCTAATCATTATAGAACGAATGGCTTGCACTATCATGGATTGTCAACGTTTTGGAACCGTTTTCTTGTACTATTTGTTTTTAACTGCATTACAAGATCTTCTCTTTCGGCCTCTACTTCAGCATACTTGAGACTCATTTCAAGGTAACGGTCACGGAGGTCTTTTAGCTCTGTCTCCAAAGACGACTTTGTTCTTTCAAACCTTTCTTTAGTTACCGCTTCATTTTCCGCCTTTGATTTCCCGGAGCTGATGAAAGACTATTACGCCTCGGGCTTTAGCCTGAAGATGTATGATTGTAACCATGAAAACAGTTTTGCACAAGAGTCATCATTAACAATGTATTATAAATACTTATAATCGTCAGAGTTAATTGCATTTTTGGTCCTTGTGGTATGGTCAAATTGCAGGTTTGGTCCCTAAAACTTTGAAAGTGCAATGATAGTCCCTATTTTGAAGTTTGAATTGCAATTTTGGTCCTTGGATAAAGTGAAATGACTAAAATACCCTTAGTCTTATTCAGAAAAGACAAGGGTAATTTGGTCATTTCACATCGATTAGGACCGAAAATGCAATCCAAACTTCAAAATAGGGACTATCATTGCAATTTCAAAGTTTTAGGGACCAAAACTGCAATTTGACCATACCACAAGGACCAAAAATGCAATTAACTCTAATTGTCAGCTATCATAGTGATATTTGACTCACAAAAGTTAACAGTTGACTTTACCTTTGAAGTTGAAGTCTGTACTTTTTATTTGCATCAAGTGCCTCATCAAGTTCTGCTTCAAGCATCTCTATTTTTGCAGCATAATCGATATCTTCTTGAGAATGAGTCTCATTAGCACCCTGATACAATAAACGTAAGGCGCTTAGAATGAAAATTCGAAGATACTCTATCCCATTTGGTTTTTGTTTTTTTTGTACCAAACATACTGAGTTACAAAATGAAAAAAATGGAGACTAGAGCACAAACCGTTTTACTTTTAGCCAACTGCAGTTTTAGATCCTCCATTTTCTTCAAGCATTCGTTCTTTTCGCCTTCAAGTTGTTGAATTTTCAGCTGATATTGCAGATTTGCACTCTTGATCCTGCTAATCTCATTTTTCATATCAGCATTATTTGAATGTGATGCATTTTTAGCCGTAAGATCACCCTCCAGTCTCATTAGCTTTTCTTCTAATGCAGATTTCTCGTTTTTGCAATTCTCATACTCAGACATCTTTTCAGCAAACGAATTCTTCCCAGCTTTAAGCTCTTCAAAACTACTAGAAACCGAACGAAGTGAAGCTTCTAGGTTACTCTTTTCGTTCTTTAGCTTATCAAGCTTTCGCTTATAGTCAATTACTTCATTTTCGAGATTCAAAGTTTTATGCATCTTTTCTTTTAAACTTGCAGCTTCTTCAATGAGTTGTTGGCGCTCGTATTCTGAAACTGTTAGCTTAAGTTCAAGATCATTCTCTATTGTCTTTCGTCGTTCTTCTCTCGCCCTGTAACCAGACAATAACTTTGACTTTTTCTCGTAATCAACCGTCAGTTTCTTATGGTTTTGTTTGACGGTAGCAAATTCCGTTGTCAAATCTTGAATTTTCAGCTCAGATTCTTCACGGACTGTTTGAAGCTCGTTTTCAATAAATTTGGCTCTTGAATTAACCTCTTTAAGAGAAGATTCCAATCTGGATTTCTCAGAAGTCAACTTTGACTTTTGTTCATGAACCCGAGAAATTTCTTCTTTTAGATATTCGACTTCTTTTTGGAAATTCTCGATCTCGGCTGTCTTCTCTAAGTACATTTGATTTAACAAACTTTCTTCTAATGTAACCTTTTCTTTTAGCTTCCAGTTTTCTTGATTAAGTTCATCCAAATGTGAAGAAAGACTCTTTTCTTTGAACGTATACTCTTCCAACATAGAAGAATACTTTTCTTCTAAATCAGCTACCCTTTTGGAATAACTTGCCACATTCTCCTTAGCTTCCAATAATTCAATCTCCAAACGTGAACATTGCTCATATAAATCCGCCTTTCCCTTAGTCATCTCTTCATACGACTTCTGAAGAGCGTTGCATTCTTCAATTAGATTCTCAGCAGATTCTTGCAGTTTATCCTTTTCGGATTTCACATATTCACACTCCTCTTGAGCATCCAATAATAACTTCTCCACATTCTTTAAGTTCTCGACTTCTTTCTGAAGATCAGTATTTTCATATTCGGATTTCTGTAACTCTAGCAAAGTGTTTTCATGTTCGTCTTTGACCCGACTTAGTTGGTTTTCTAAGTCAGACACACGTCCCGTTAGTTTAATATTTTCTTCTTCCATTTCAAACAAACGAAGCTCCATTTCACCTTTAACTTTTCAAGCTCCTTTGCTTTTCGCTCAAGTAACTTATTAGCAGAAACCTGTGAATCGACACTACTGCTTAGCACCATCAAATCGTTTCTCAAGTTATCCAAGCATTTAGAGGTTATATTGCTCTCATTCAAAGCAATTTCCATGTTTTCTTGTAACTCTTCTTTTTCCTTTTCAAGATCAGCAATTTGAGCTTCTTGTTCTGCTTTCAGACTCTCGAGCTCTTTAATTTTCAAACTGTAGTCTTCTAGAAGCTTCTGATCTTCTTCGATTGTCATGTTTCTTTCCTGGACCACTTTCTTTGACTCTTTAAGCTCACAAAGAAGTTCCAAGTTTTCATTCGTTAGCTCACTACATTCCTTTTCTAATTCACTAACTTTTGATCTCAGCTCTTGGACTTCCTGCATTTGATCTGCTTCGATTTCCTTTTGTTCTTTTATACATGCCGATAACTTCACCTCCAAGTTGTTGATATCTTCTTCTTTGATAGATAATGTGTCTTTGTATTCTTTTTCAAGTACTATGAGAGCTTGACTATTTGAAGTCCGCTCGTTTTCTAAATCACTGATTTTATTCTCCAACGCTTGTTCAAGAATCTGCATGTTTGCTTGTAAAGTCTTCTCTGACTCCTCCATTTGCTGTAACTTAAGTTGTAAGCTTCGAGTTTCGACCAAATTGGAATTGAAAGATTTTTCTAAAGCGGTCAACTTTGTCTTCACAACTAAAAGTTCTTCAATTTCCGCCTTTTGTGTTTCTGTCATTTCCTCAAGTTCTTGAAGAATACAAACAAGCTCGATATTCGACTCTTGGTTTCTCTTCAGTTGTTGAGTCAAATCAACATTCGCTTCTTTATGAGCTTTTAGCTCATTTTCGAGTTCTTTCACAAGTTGGCTTTGACTTTCTGATTTATAAGTTGAGTTTGACTCCATTGTGGCCTTCTGTTTGACAACTGATTCCTTTAACAACATCTTTATATGATCAACTTCTTTCTTCATCCCATCACGTTCCGCTTGTGCGGCCGAAAGTTCCATCTGAGAATCTGCAAGACTTTTGGACTGATCCGAGAATTTTTCTTTTAAAATCTCTAAGTCAAGCATTAACTTCTGTGCTCTCCTTTCCCACAGTTTGGCTTCATCACGAAGCTCTTCAATGGTGTCTTCAGCTGCTTCTAAAAGGTTCTTTGAAGAAGTAACATTCATATTTGATGTTGTGGGAGGAACAGGCGATGGGCTGTCTGAGTACTCATGTTCTTGTTCATCGTGAGTTATTCTTGATTTGAATGATGAATTGTTTGACTTTGAAATGGAAAGATCTTCTTCAAAAAGGTAATTGCTTCTAGGAGAGCTGTTTTTGGAGTTTGCATTGAGATTCTGCTTGATTCCGTTTATGTGACTCTTTTGAAATAATCTCTCTTTCTCTAATGAATATTCAGCCGAATCAATGTTTTGATTTGAACCAGATGGTTCGTAAGTTCTTTCCTGCGTTGACAGAAACAATAAAATGAAACAATATTAATATCCGTAGATTATTCTTGTTATTAATGGGTAAATTTACATGTAATAAATGTTACAACTAGAATTAGCCAAATTATTTAAACAGCCGATTCTCGTTACTCTATATCACATAATCACTTTCATAAAGCGGCGTTGGAACATATAGCAGGATCCAAAATTTGGGATGGACTTTTGAAGTCAAAGTCAAAAAATATATTCTCATGTTCAAACTGATATGAATCATCGTACAAATCAAGCAACTTACAACTTAAGCTTTTGTTATCTATTGTAAAGTTTTTTGTAATGATCTAATATGTTTATTGAGCAATGGATGTTGGCATATCGAATTTGAAGTTGAAACTAAGTTGTTTGACCAAAAAGGTCAAAGTTTGGAAGTGAGATAACTGCAAATATACCATGATTTTAATCCTTCCAAGAAGTGAAGTGGGAGGCATGTCTTGACTCGAAGCAGAATTAGCACTGAGGTTAGGTGAGGCTTCTGACCCCAGTGATCGGCTACCCGCATCATCATAATCTTCGTCAAGGGCTTCTTCTTCTGGATTGGATCCGGAGTATTTTGATCCTTCAACCCTTTATATGTATTGAAAACGTTCAGTAACAAGTAAAACACTCAAATATTGCACACAACACAAGCGATATAACTTATCATAAAAATGTACCTGAGTTTTGATCTTGGTGTTAGGCACTGGATTTTGACCTGAAATGACAGCATAAAATTGCACGAAACATTTAGTCAAAGAATTTTTCAAAAAGTTTTTACAGCTCAAGAAATCTATACATCAAAAAACGATGTAGGAGGTTATTTGCATTACAATTGAACTTTATGTGTATCAACCCATAAAATTATTTTGTTTACCAATTTGACCCATTTAAGACAATATACAACCCAAATCGACTAATTGTGATTTTGTTACACAAAATCAATGTAATATATGATACATTTCTTAACATAACATTCACCTGTAAACTGTCCCATAGTTGCATTTTTTCAAAGGCAATGAAACCGGAGCAGATGATCTTGAACTTGTATAATAGCGCATAATATTCACGGTTGCTTCCCAAGAATACCAGATCTAGCAGACCCTACACAAAAACTTTTTGTCAATCCCAAATTCGCCATGAAAACAAAATAAGAGATTAAGGACAAATGATAGATTTCAAAACTTTAGGATCATGTTTTCGATTTATACCATAGAAACAACGAATTTGAAGAGATGTTCTTCAAGTTCTTTTGAAGCATCATAATGTGAAATCCAGATGGATTCCGATAGAGTTTCTGTCCATTGGCAAGTCCCGTTTCGCACCAGAGCTTTATTTGATCTAGCAATTGTTTTTCCTGTTTCCACAGAGATTATCGACACTAAAAGTTTGTCCCATACCTTTGGTACCTGTGCCATAACATCCCCAACCAAAAAGACTAATTAATCACAAGGATAATGAAATGATCAGAAATCACTTTCTCATACCACAACACATTTTTAAGCTCATATGAATCATAAGAACATAAGAAAGAACAAGAATCATCAAACATCATACTGACAATTTCAGATTGTGAGTATACCATCAAAAAAGTTTCATTAACACTAAGATGGATCAATGTGAAATGTGATTATTTTCAAACCATTCAGAAAATCTGTTGGTTTGCTTTTCTGTTCCGCAAAGCTCACTCATGCAATTTCAAATATAAACGTACCACCTTAAACTTAAAGTGCATACTTTGGTATCTAAAAGTTACACAAAAAAGCCATTTTTATCAAAAGTAGCATGAAAATACCACAAACACTAAATAAGTAACTATTCAAATAGATGATCAAAGCGGTTATCATTCTTCACCTGAAGAGCTTGAAAATTGGAAAACTTGAAATCAATCCTCTCCCCTGAACTCGGTGACTTCCCATTTCTTTGTGCTCTAAACATCTTTATCGAACGTCAAGCTCCACACTCAATAATGTTCTATAAAATTTGCGAACTCTAGTACTATGATCACCAACAAAACCATTTCCACCTTACACAAACACAACACATTATTTTTCTTACTTTGTTTATGTTCTTGTTATTGGCTAAGAAATGATTGATCACAATGTTGTGACATTAACAAGGCAAATCTGTTGATATTATTCACAACACAAAAAATAGCCTGCAAAAGTTTATGTATGAGTTAGTTAATATATCCTGTTGTACACTTGTGCATGTAGAAAATACAAAGTCACCCCCTTATGGTTTCATAATTGACTTTTACCTACTTAAGTTTTTTCAGATTGATTAGTAATAAGCTTGATTGTAATTGTAAGGGGGTGTTTAAGATTGCTTATTTATTCTGCTTATTTTCAAGCAGAATTTTTTTGGTGTTATTCGAAGTGCTTTTGGTTGTTTTGAGATTAAATAAGCATTAGTATATACAAACACTATTATTAAAACACAGGGGTCTCTCTGATATTTTTAATATATAAAAGGGTTCATTTTGCACTTATCATATAGACATTTTCTTTTCTTTGCAAATTGCACACGTGGAAAACTAGCATTGGTTTTAGCAAGGATCCTTAAAACGGCTCAAATTCTCTAATTTTGTTTCTATTAAAATTTATTAAATTTAAACTTATTTTATTAAGCACTTTTTCTTCATAAAAAGATTTGATTAATAATCCCAAAGCAGGGTTTTGGAATATTTGATGTCCTTAAGTGACAAAATAACAAAATAAAATAACCGTTTTCATTTCTTAATTTAGTCATTGGTTGGACGATATTAACTATAAAATTGACTTTAGAGAACTTTTATTTTGTTTCTTTGTTAAGAAAAGATAGAACAAAAGTGATAAAATCACTATTAACCTCATTGATTATGTTTAGTGTACCTATTTATAACTAATTCGAGTCACCTAGGCAAGTAAAACTTGTTATAACTCGTCGTCGAATCTATTTACAACAATGTAAATCCTAAGTCTGAATAGCTATGACAATTGCTTACTCCAAACTCACACCTCCACAAGTCAAAATCGCAACCACCATCGTACCCACAATGAACCGATAAAGATTTCATCTTGTAAAGGCTATTTCACATAGCAATCAGAAACCATTAACTAATAAAAATTATTGATTGCACTTTATGACATTATCCCATTTTTTCATAACTATAAAGTAACATATACATCAAAATAACAACACCCATGATAAAATGAAACAATTTCCATTTAATTTAAATAATATAAATTACTCCTTAGTAGCTTGTGACAAACTTTTCCCAAGTTACTTTACATGTGTTGACACCCAAGGGACCCAAAAAGATAATGCGCATGATGAAGTTTATCCTTGCAAGGTAAGACTTAAACAGAATCAAGATAGTGATTTTTTATGGTTGTTAGACTTATGTATCAAAAAGTGAGCTTACATGATGCATTAGATGTTGTGCTTTATATTCAATCTTAAAAAGCTAGCTCAATTAGCTTAAAAACATACAGTAGCTGTTATCTTAGAAGGTATGCAAAATTTGTTGCTGGCCTGCTGAACACTTGCCAACTATTGGCTTAAAAACATGGTACGGATTAGGCAAAATGACATTTGGGATATATATATATTTTAACTAATAGTACGTGACAAAGATGAGTAGTTCAAATCATGTTAGATGATATATATGCCTCTATGATCATACCAAAATATGGGCAGTGGAAAACGGCCAGCAACACAGATGAGTTTCAACTATATGTGATCTAAACCAGTTGTAGTGTACCTCAATAGCTCAAAAGATATGCTTGTCTCACTAGTAACTCAACTGATGGCAGTCGGGATCCGCCCAGGGCACTAGCAGGTGGTTTGGTATCACAAGGGGTGGTAAGTGTGTGGGTCGGGCGGTTGAAAGTTGAAACTGGTCGAATTTTGGTGACTTTAACATGCTGACCTGTTTAATCTGTTTGACCCATTCCCTATCAGCTGAGTTTTTTGAGTTGATCAATTTGACCTGTTTAATAAAACATGCCCGTTTGCCACATCCAAGTATTACCATGCCAATCAAAAGCGTCAAATGGCTGAACAATACTTTGTCGGAACACAATCTCATCCCTCAATCATGTATCTTCCCTTTAGCAATCTGCGCAGCCACCAAACCGCAACCTACAAAACATGGAATAAAATCTGAGTTCACTTACACAGACCCATGCTAATCGCATAAATATTTCAGAATAACCATACAGTACACTCATAAACTTCAAATACCATGGATGGCAAATGCATATTCGTTTTATAACTTCATAGTATTGCTTATATTAATACAATAAAGTTAACTTCTTGCAGGTCTATTCATCAAGGTGATTATATATATACTTCTATTTTATATTGTCACATAAACACGATACAGGTGCCAAAATTCATCTAAACAAAATAATTTAATAACTCACCTTTCACCCAAAGCACTTTAAACAACAATGGATCCAAATTTTCATCAAAATCACCAACCTACCAGAAATCTCCACAGTTACAAATACCATCCTTAAAATGATGAAAGCGGATTGTATCCCTAACCGTTATTGCTCTCTTAGTTATTGTACTTATGTACTTCAATGCTGTATGGCAATCAACACATACCCGTAAGTTTTTAGTCACAAGAATAGGCTTTCCTGGACTTAAACTAAGATCACCCAAAGCAACAGCTAATTTCTCACTATGATAAAGAAGAATATGTTCCATTTCCTCCTCTTCAACATCCTGAAGGACGAAACTGTAATCTCCACCATAGCCCAGTTTTTTCATTGCCACTAGCAGTTCGTCCAGCCTTTTGTTTATTAATGGCCATTGTGGATGTGACTTGTCTCCACCAACAAACGTGTGGACAATGCCATTTATTTCAACCCAACTGCATCCCGGGATTTTCTTGAAGCCTTTTTCTCTTTGCAATACTCTGGTCCGAGCTGCATCATCCCATCTTTTTGCTGCACTATATATATTGGATAAAAGAACAAAGTTTCCGGTACTTTCGGCTCCAAGAATCTGAATATTTCTTGAAACTTCTTCACCTAACTCAACATGCTTATGGATTCGACAAGCACCAAGCAATGCACTCCAAATACGAACATCAGGCTTAATTGGCATTTTACAAATAAACTCATGAGCCTCATGCAGAAGCCCAGCCCGGCCCAAGAGATCGACCATACACCAGTAGTGTTCTGTTCGGGGTTTTATATGGAAATTTTCAATCATGGCAGCATACCAATGTTTCCCTTCTGCAACAAGGCTTGAATGGCTACAAGCAGATAATAGGCAGATAAATGTAACATCATCCGGATTTAAACCAACTGTTAGCATATCTTTAAATAATGAAACTGCCTCTAAACCTAGACCATGTATGCCATAACCCAAAATCATAGCATTCCATGATATCAAATCCTTTGTATGCATTTGATCAAAAACTGATCTTGCCATTATTATATTCCCACACTTTGAGTACATGTCAATAATAGCATTACAAACTTTGGTAGATTTAGTAAATCCTTGTAAAATTGAATAGCTATGGCCACACGTTCCATGTTGTAGGGCTGCTAAATGTGAACATGCAGGAAAGAAGCCTATCATGGTTTCAATATCAGGGGTGATACCCAATGCCCTCATTTTGCAAAACATATTAAACGCAACTCCTGCATCACCGTTCTGCACACAACCAGATATGACGGAATTGAACGACACAGTGTCTTTTGTATCCATTTCATTTAAAAACCTCATTGCATCCGATGATTTTCCACATTTGGTGTAGAATGAAACAAGGGTATTACCAATTATTAAATAAGAAACGAAACCTAATTTGATCGAATACCCATGAATCAGTCTTCCTTTATTAACGTCTGTAAGATTAGCACAAGCACGCAGAACAGTTGCAAGTATAATAGGAGATATGATTGCATCATTTTTTACCATTATTTCGTCAAATAGTTTGAGTGTCTCCATATTTGAACCACAAGCAACACACGCTGATATCATAGCACTCCAAGTCACCTCATTTTTCACACTAATACTATCGAAAACTCTCCTTGTGTAATCGAGAAACTCACATTTCGCATACATGTCCAACAACCCTGTCCCAACAACCACGCCACAATCATACCTCCTCCTTAAACAAAACCCATGCACTTCCTTCCCTCGCGTCAATTCCTTACCTTCCCCAATAGCCGGCAAAATTGCCACAACAGTAGACGAATTCACCCTCGCTCCCACCTCCTGCATTTCCTTAACCAACGCCATCGCCTCACTCCACATCCCATGTAAAGAACACCCTGCAATCATCGCATTCCACGCCACAGCATCTCTACTCCCCATCTTATCAAAAACCATCCTCGCATCCCCTAACAACCCACATTTCACATAAAAATCAACCAACGCCGTACAAACATACACATCACCATCCATCCCCTCCCTTTTCACACGCTCATGTATCCGTTTCCCAACTCCAACATCCCTCAACCCCGAACACGCCTTCAAAGCAAAAGGGTACGTATACTTATTCGGCACAACCCCATTTTCCACCATCTCATCATACAACTCAACAGCATGTTCAAAGGGTCCTTCCCATGCATAAGCTCTAATCAACTGGTTCCATAACAAGACATTTTCCTTTTTTTCGACGTAGGGTATTTCGTCAAACACTTGGTGTGCATTTTCGAGGCGACGAAAAGCGATGTAGACACGAGTGAGTTTGTCTAGGATTACTGGGCTGTGTTTGAGGTTGTTTTTAAAGAAATGCTGGTGGATTGTTTTGGCGTAAGTTAGTGAGTTTGATTTGAGGGAGTTTTCGAATAAATGGAGGTAAAATGATGTGTTCATTAAAAAGTTTGATTTATTAAATGGTATTAAAAATACTCTTTTCGTGTCAGTTTAGGGTTGTGTTAACATTATCTATCAACGGGTTTATAGTTTAGGGTTGTGTTAACACAAAAGAGTATTTTTAATTTTCATTTATAGTGTAATATACCGAAACCCGCAAAAAATGATAAAAAATAAGTTCGTCGAAAGTATACAATATTGGATCTCTATAAAAAGATAATTTTATTCTTGTTGCAATCGTATAATTAGTTTTATCTAACTATTGACGGTTTGTGAGATATTTAATTTTTAAATATAAGGGTGAAAATAAATTTAGCTAAAAGAAAATTACCAAAAGAGGCCAAATATCAAAGGTTGGTCCATTTTCTAGACACTTTTATCATCTCTTTCCCATTTGCGCCACGCCTAACCGCTTTCAACCGCTTCGACTCGATTCATTTTAGCGATATATTATCTTCTAAGATTTTTTCACTACCACTGTCAAGTACATCAAATCTTTAAGAATCTTCTATTTTGTTTTTTTATTAAAAGTCAACGCCGATCGACGGTCTTTCGATCGACGTGCTCAACCGACGGTGCAACCGGGGGACTTACTTTTTACATGAGAAATTGGAAAATGTACACCAAAAGATTTACCATATCCAAGTGATTTGATAGTTTCCTTTTTTTTTTTTTCTTTTTCCACTTTAACGTTTCCCATATCAACAAAAAAACACACACACAACACACACTAACACATTAGAATACGTGCATGGCTTAGATAAAAAAAAAAATCACGAAACTTTTATCACACAACACCCGTTTTTGTGGAAGACGATTATTTCCAGACCCGATCCATTCCCGATTCACGTTTGTGGAACAAGATTGATGTTATATGATAATGGCTTCTAGACAAGTAAGTAAATGTGCGATTGCACAGAACACATACATCTCTTTTAATGTATTTGATTTTAATCGATTTTTTCGATTTGAACAATAACTTTGATTATTTTAATTTTTTTTAGGGTTTTTAAATTTTTTAGATTATTTGATGTTAATTGTGGTTATTGTTATTATTATTGTAGGTTTTATTGTTTATTTTGCATTATTGTTGTTCGAAAGGCCATTTAGATACTATACATGTTAGGGTTTGCTTATTCTCGGTTTGAGAAGACCAACTATGTTAGGGTTTGCTTATTCTGCACAATAACCCACATTGTTTGCTATTTTTTTAGTGTGTTTGAGGTACATTCATTGTGGTTATGGTTTGCTTATAGGGAGAACATATCTGAAATGTCTTGCGTATCTGAAAATTTGGACACCTGCATATGTGAAATGTGGACACTAAAATCTGGACACTTGCATATCTGAATGTGTAACAAAAAAAATACCTCATCATGTAGTCATGCCTAGTGCCTTTGTAACATTTACGCATCATGTATAAGCTTTTCATTTAATAAATGCCTAGTGTCTTTGTAACATTTGTATATAAGCATTTCAATGATTGGTTTGACTTATTAAGCTATTAATCTGTTACAAATTAGGAGTGTTTGTAATTCATGTCATGTTTTTCGGTTTTTAGTTCGTAATCCACGTATTTTCTATAGTTTAAACCAGTTCCTTCAAGATATATTAAAGTTTAAAGGACTTAGCCTTAGGAATCCCACATTATTTACGGTTGTAAAGGTTATGTTTGAAAATGTTTATATTTCTATCGCTCATCAAGATATTTTTATTGCTCATCGCTTTATAACATATGCTAATATGGGTATGCATATTTTGTTTGTTTTGTGTATAGGTGTATTTCGCCAAGCTCAAGATTAGAACAAAGTTGCACTATATCAAAACGATAAGGCAAAGTTGAGTTGCAATCCGGACCGTCTTAAACTTTTTAAAAGCACTCTTTTGGAAATGGTTAAACATAAAACATATGGCATGATAACCATTTGCTTCATTATTTGCTTCAACATCAACGCTTTGTTGAAAACCCTAATGTAAATACTCCTTGTATTTTAATATCCGGGGACACACTTTAGAATTTGGTCGTCAAGATATGTGCCTAGTATTAGGTTTTCGATTTGGTGATGTTTCTTTAGAGCATTTAAAGAAACGGCAATCTGGTTTTAGTAATCGTATGCTAAGTTTTCTTAGAGAGAGGCGTACCGAGAAAATTAGTAATATAAAAGCTGAACAACTAGTTAGGGTTCTTAGTGATCAAGTTGAGTTTAATGAACTTTCAAATGATGATGTTGTTCGCATTTGTCTGGTTCTAATGTTAGAGAACGTTTATATGGGCAAACAGGAAAGAAATTTAATCTCCCATGAGATATTGGTTTTAGTAGATGACATTTATGCATGAAATGCATTTCCATGGGGCGAGTACATTTGGGTTGAGTTTCACAAGAAGATTTATAATGCTATATCAAAGGTTAGATATAGACATTTGACTGAAATTGCTACGAAGGGCGATTGTTACACTGCAACGTATACGTTGTGTGGATTTGCGTTCGCTTTGAAGGTTCGTAACTATTGTTTAATTAGTAAGATTTTAATTCGGTATTGTAGCATGAACCTTAGTGTAGTAATTTTTATGCTAATAGTAATAATAATTCCTTCAGATTTGGCTTTTGGAAACCTGCCGCAATTCAACAAATTGGTGGGTTAAAGAAGAGAATATGATCCCTCGGGGTGTTGCTTGGGATGATGCACACAGGTTTGAGAAGACCGATTATGATCTTCTTTTTCGTAATGCAGAAATGGTTCGCCTTGTGCCAACAGGTTATACTCTTTTCTTTTAGAAAAATTGTTTATGATTTTTAATGGTATTTGGGTTAGTGTATAACAATTTTTATATGCAGCGACTGAGATGAAAGAACTTTGGTGGACATCTAGTGTAGACTCAAATACACTAAAAAAAAATAGCAAACAATGTGGGTTATTGTGCAGAATAAGCAAACCCTAACATAATTGGTCTTCTCAAACCTAGAATAAGCAAACCCTAACATGTATAGTATCTAAATGGCTTTTCGAACAACAATAATGCAAAATAAATAATAAAACCTACAATAATAATAACAATAACCACAATTAACATCAAATAATCTAAAAAATTTAAAACCCTAAAAAATTAAAATAATCAAAGTTATTGTTCAAATCGAAAAATCGATTAAAATCAAATACATTAAAACAGATGTATGTGTTACTGTGCAAATCGCACATTTTACTTACTTGTCTAGAATCCATTATCATATAACATCAATCTTGTTCCACACATTGTGAATCGGGAACGGATCGGGTCTGGAAATAATCGTCTTCCACAAAAACGGGTGTTGTGTGATAAAAGTTTCGTGATTTTTTTTTATCTAAGCCATGCACGTATTCCAATGTGTTAGTGTGTGTTGTGTGTGTGTTTTTTTTGTTGATATGGGAAACGTTAAAGTGGAAAAAAAAAAAAAAAAAGAAAAAAAAAAGGAAAACTATCAAATCACTTGGATATGGTAAATCTTTTGGTGTACCTTTTCTAATTTCCCATGTAAAAAGTAAGCCCCCGGTTGAGCACCGTCGGTTGAACACCGTCAGTCGAGCGTTGACTTTTAATAAAAAACAAAATAGAAGATTGCTTAAAGATTTGATGTGACACTTAGGTAGTGTTTGATAATAACTTAATGTGTCTTAATTGAAAATTATGTAAGTTAATTAAGTAATCAAATGGATGTTTATTTAGTGCTTAAAACTAACAGGTGACCTTCTAGAAAAAGCCAAGGAGATGGGGATCTATAAATTAAGTCCATCCCTTTTATCATAATTTTACATGTTTACCCTCTCACTTCTTAACTTTATTTCAAATTAAAGGGTATAACAGTAATTTTTACTAATTCGACATTTTATTCAAAGACACAAAACAAACAACCATTTATTCATCTACAAACAGACATCATATATTTAGCAGACACTTTAATTTAATGTAACTTAATAAAAAACTAACAAACAGGCCTTGGTGGCCATGAAAAAATCTTAGAGAATGACATACGTCATAAAAACGAATGGTCGAAAGAAGTTAAGTTAGTTGAAATGCTACTTAAATAAGAAAGAGATGATAAAAGTTCTAAAAAATAGATCAACCTCGATATTCTACTTTTGATAATTTTCTCAAATAAAATCATTCCAAACTATGAATTTAGAAATGAATTGCATAAAACACAAACAAGTATCTTTAGCATAAAGGTTATTAGGTTCCATAACAAATTATGTGATTAGATGGAAATTGGTTAAAGACTAAAAAGCAATAATGTATAGCCTGGAGTATATGCGTATAACTTATTAATAACCTTCATGTTCGAATTGTATAAAATATATTACAATTACAATAACGTAATTACAGCTTTATACCAAGTAAAGAGAGTACTAGTATTAACAATCCATATTATTCTTTCTATATAATCTCTTCTAAGCATAAAATGCCAACATTTGAACCGATAAGAATTATCCCTAGCACAACTGGATCACATAAATTTTCTATATAATTAATTATGATTGAGGCGTAACAAAGATTGCCAAGTCTATCGATAGCAACAAGAGAAGAGGTATCGTCACAAAGTCAAAATAGATAAGTCAAAAGGGTCCTTGTAACCTACCCCAAAAACAATTAAATGCCCTAATAATAATAATACTCTTTGCATGGTGAAATATTCGTAGTTTAGATCAAATAAGATCAAACTTAAAGTCATTAAAACGAGATCCAACTAAAATTTGACAGTGACACTTTTCTTACAACAAAATAAATATTTTAATAACTACAACTAAAATTGTTAGAGTTTCGATAGATTTCTTTTAAAATTACTGAAACCTGGTGATACATTTTGATTAAAAGTGTAATGTGTATCGGTGTATCACTAATCCAAACTCATGTATCATTTGATTATTAGTTGCTAAAATGTTAATTTGTATTAAAATATTATTTTTTTGTGTATTATTGCTAAAATTGTTATTTATAAATATTTGAGTAAATTACACCGTTCGTCCCTATGGTTTGCCCAAAATAACACCTCAAGTCCCTTCGTTTTTATTTTTGCGCCATGAGTCCTTATAATGAAGTTTGGTAACACCATCAGTCCCTATCTCTAACGGTCGTTAGCTTTCTCCGTTAACTCCCACATGCGTTACATGTGCCGTCCATTTCTAACGATCGTTAGCGTTTTGCACGCCGTCCGCTTTTTCACGCCGCCCGCTTTATCACGTTTCGTCCATTCATTCATGTTTTCGTCCGTTTTTCACGTTTTTGCACGTTTGTTCTGCTTTTGCACGTTTTCGCTTTTTGCACGCTTTTGTTCCGTTTTGCGTTTTGTCCGTTTTGCTCGTTTCACGTTTTACATGCTTTCATTTGTTTTGCATGTTTTCTTCGCTTTTTCACGTTTTCTTTGTTCTTTCACGCCGCGACGTTTTGTTCGTTTTCACGTTGTTCGTTTTGCTCGCCGTCCGTTTTGCACGTTTCGTTTGTTTTGCATGTTTCGTCTGTTTTGCAAGTTTCGTTTGTTTTTCAAGATTTCATTCTTTTTATATGCCAGACGTTTTGCATGTTTCGTCCGTTTTGCTTATTTTTGTTCGTTTCTTCACGTTTGTCTTTTTGCATGTTTCGTTCGTTTTACGTTTTGTCCGTTTACAACTTTCATCCATTTACGAATGTTTTCTTCTGTTTTGGCACATTTTCATCCATTTTGCACGCGAAAACGGACAAAACGCGCGAAGATGGACAAAACATGAAAATGGACAAAACGTGCCAAAAGTAAGAAAACGTGTAAAACGGATGAAAACGTAAAATGGACGAAACGTGTAAAAACGAACGAAAATATGCAAAAATAGACGAAAACATGCAAAAACGGACGAAAACATGAAGAAACGAACAAAAATATGTCAAAACGGACGAAAACATGCAAAAACGGACGAAAACTTGTAAAAAATAATGAAGACGTGAAAAAACGAACGAAAACTTGCAAAAACAGACGAAAACGGACGAAAATGAACAAAAACGAACGAAAGCGTGAAAAAACGAAGAAAAACGTGCAAAAACAAATGAAGACATGCAAAAACGGATGAAAACTAGCAAAAACGGATGAAAGCGTGCAAAACGGAACAAAAACGTGCAAAAACAAATGAAAACGTGCAAAACCAGGCGAAAATGTGCAAAAACGGACGAAAACGTGAAAAAACAGACGAAAACGTGAAAAAACAGACGAAAACGTGAAAAAACGGGCAAAAACGGACGAAAACGTGTAAAAACGCTAACGATCGTTAGAAATGGACGGCACATGTAACGCACATGTGGGAGTTAACGGAGAAATCTAACGACCGTTAGAGATAGGGACTGATGGTGTTACCAAACTTCATTATAAGGACTCATGGCGCAAAAATAAAAATGAAGGGACTTGCGGTGTTATATTGAGCAAACCATAGGGACGAACGGTGTAATTTACTCTAAATATTTTAGTGGTTTTTTAGTGTAGATCTTATTTTTACAACTTTAAGTTTGATTTCACATTAACTCTCCCCCTTTTGGTGGTACCTAAACTAAAACTAAATTATATTATTAGGTGTAAATTAAAAGGTTTGTGCCTCAAAGATACTTTTTGTTATGTGAAAAACTACTTATCTAAATGGTTGTGGATTCAAGTCCGGCTTAGGATATACAAGATAGTTTGTAATTGTATATTGTTAGATAGTTGGTTGCCGTTATTTAAAAAAATAATAATAAAAATTAAAAATTAAAAAATAAAAAGATTTTAGAAAAGATTAACTTTAAGTACAATATTATTATTGAAAACAACAAATAAATTACTTTTTTTTTTTAAATACACCACAACGCAACTAAACTTAACTAATAAATCAAGAAAATAATAACTACATGATGATATAATTAGTAGCATAGTGGTAATGTTACAAAAACATCAAGTAAAGAGTAGTCCAGCAGTTCCACCTCTCCCGGATTAAGAAGTCCAGTCAGCACTCAGCATCCACGAAGTTGTTCCTCAAGCAAAATGCATATGATTCTCTGAGAAATAATCTTATTGAAGTTCAAGCTAGAGTCACAGAACTCGTGGCTCAACTAGACCAAAGGAAAACAAAGATAAGGATAACGAGAATCGGTCGGGATCTTGAGAAGGAAGATTTAGGTAGTGCTCGACGCGAACTAAATAACGTTCACCAACAACTACTTGAAGCAAGAACTCGGCTACATGCAGAGAAAAGAGAAAATACTCCTTTGCGAGCAATAATAGCGAGTATCAGTGTATCACTCCTTACCCGACCTCAATCAACAACCCTCTCGCCCTGGACGGAGATGATGTCCTCCTATAAGAGAACCTTGAATTTGTAAAGTGTATAACTATCTTGAGCATCAAATTTTTGTATGCAATATATGAGAAATCAATGATGATGCATGAAGAACTGATTCAACCATTGGAAGAATACAATTAAATAGAACCAATAAATGAGTCAAAATAAAACTTGTAAAAATTTAGTAGAGCGATAAAACCTAGCTAAGTTGGAAGTGTACTATGAAAATTTCTTTTATAAATCTTCAAGCAAAATTTTATGTAACACATCTTCCCTCGTAAAACAATATTACATCTTTTATGAACCCATTCTAGTTACTCCCTAGCCATTTTATTTTTACATATTTGGGTCAATTTTGCCAGCTGCACCAGAGTCGCTGACTTGATATTCCAGCAGCCTGATTTAAATGAGTCTATTTCTTTGGATTTACATTTATATCACACAATAATTGCGAAGGACTTTGGGCGTCTGATGTGGGACTACGATTTTATTATATGATATTTACGCTAAGTATTGTCTGCTCCACACAAATTTATATCAGTCTAGTTTTCAAAGTCTATATATAGCTGCATAGAGGATATGATGTATTCATTATCAGATCAAAACACATCAATAGAATATTACAAAACTAACATAATGAGAGAAAATATTTACTTTTACTTTATGCATATTCATGTTTTGTTTATTTTGTCACTTGTCTTCCTGTGGTTTAATACCACAACTGCCACTTCCTTTGGCCTCCAACTTGTTGCTGCAGCAGGAGGAGCTGCTAAATCCTGCATCAATAAGGAGAGACAAGCTCTTCTTGATTTCAAAGCTCACCTTAAAGACCCATTGGACATGCTCTCTACATGGAGCCATGAAGAAGATGATGATTGCTGTGAATGGAGTGGAATCACATGCAATAACAAAACAGGTCATGTTACAATGCTTAACTTTAACGACTATGGTCTTGAGGGTGAGATTAGCCATTCGTTGCTTAACTTAACCTACTTGAATATTCTTGATCTTTCTTTCAACTCTTTTCATGGAACCATTCCCGAGTCCATTGGTAACATGATCCAGTTAACTCAACTTAACCTTCATGCAAATAATTTCAGTGGAACCATTCCAATGTCCATTGGTTCCTTGACTCAATTAACCTCATTAGAACTTAATAGGAATCAGTTCACTGGCATCATTCCCATGTCCATTGGTAACATGACCAAATTAATGAACCTCAACCTTGAAGGGAATAATTTCAGTGGAATCATTCCCAGATCCATCGGTTCCTTGACCAAATTAGAACTCCTTTACCTTTCAGACAACTCTTTCTATGGAACCATTCCTCCGGAATTTGGAAACCTCACTAATTTGGAATACCTTTATCTAGATTACCTTGGAAGTTGTTCAGTTGAAAATCTAAATTGGTTGTCTTCTCTATCTTCTTTATTTATCCTCTCTATGGATGGAACTTCTGTGGCCAAAACAAGTAACTGGGTAAATGTAATTATAGGTCTCCAAAACCTAGAAGAGTTAAGTTTAGAGGGATGTGATCTCTCACAAGTCATGCATCCATATTCTCCATCTGTCAACTCTTCTTCATATCTTAATTACATTTATCTCGATAACAACAATCTCAACTCATCCATGTACCGTTGCTTGTGCCCATTAACTGGCAATAAGCTTGCAATTCTTTCTCTCTCGGGCAACAATTTTGACGGGAAATTTTCAGAATTTCTGAACAAGTTGTCTGGATGCACATCAGCTACCACGTTAAGATATTTGGATGCTTCAAATAACCAATTCACAGGGTCGTTGTCTGATGAGATCCAAAACTTTTCATTCCTACAAAACTTGAATCTATCTTCGAATCAGTTAGATGGAACTGTAAGTGACAAACTGTGGCAACTACCAATTCTCTTAGAATTAGATCTATCTTCCAATTCTCTTAGAGGTGCTATCTCTGAAAACATTGGAAAATCAAATCTTTTCTATATAGATCTTTCATACAACTCACTTGAAGGAGTTCTTTTTACTGATGACGAGTCAAACCTTTCTCAGAGTTTACAATATATAGATTTCAGTTCTAACAAGCTAGGGCCTCATTTCCCCAAATGGATACAAAAACTAGAAAATCTCACGCATCTTGATCTTTCCAACAATAGCATTTCAGACACAGTTTCTACAGAGTACTGGAACCAGTGGCGGTCTTCTCACTTGAGCTATTTGGATCTTTCTTTCAACAACATCAGTGGGAAATTACCTAAATCATTATCAAATCACGACCTTGATTTCATAGATTTAAGTTTCAACTGCTTTTATGGTCCAATACGTGCTTTTCCACCACGCCTACATTTTTTAGATCTGTCCAGAAACAAATTCCATGGAAGACTCTCTTTCTTGTGCCAACTGTATAGAAATTTGGAATTTCTTGATCTCTCACATAACACAATGACCGGGAAAATTCCGGACTGTATTCGGAATTTGACATATCTAAAAGTTCTTAATCTAGGACAGAATACTCTATCAGGATTTATTCCTCCCTCTGTAGGATATTTGGGTCAACTCGAGACGTTGTGTTTATACAACAACAACTTCTCTGGAGAATTGCCATTGTCTTTGAAGAATTGCACAAATTTAAGCCTTTTGGACTTGGGGGCCAACATTTTATATGGTAATATTCCTGTTTGGATAGGGGAAAACTTGTCAAGGTTGTATGTCCTTAGCCTAAAATCAAACAACCTTTTCGGAACCATCCCTTCACAAATATGTCAATTGGTAAGTCTTCAAATCTTAGACTTGTCATTTAACAATCTCAATGGAACAATCCCATCGTGTATGAATAACCTTACTTCTATGGTTCAAAAAGGATTACTTTTGGAACAAAATGTACATCATTATCTTAGTGATGCCAATTTGAGAACTTTTGATTATTCCACTAGTAAAAGTGTTGAAATTAATAGCTATGTTGATCATCTTATGATCGAATGGCAAGGAAAGGTAAAGGAGTTTAGTAGCATTTTGGGATTGCTAAAGGCGATCGATTTGTCAAGCAACAATCTGACAGGACAAATCCCAAATGAAGTTACCAATCTGCATGGATTGTTGGTACTAGACTTGTCAAACAACTCTCTAGTTGGTGATATTCCACGAGACATTGGCCAAATGACACAGCTTTTAACTATGAATTTATCTAGAAACATGTTTTCAGGAGAGATACCACCAACCATGTCAGAGATGACTCTACTAAATAATCTAGACATGTCATTTAATGACCTTTCTGGGAGAATACCATTGGGCACTCAACTCCAAACCTTTGACGCTTCAACATACATTGGGAATGAGGGGCTATGTGGACGCCCCCTGCCTAAAAAATGCTCCGGAGACAATGATTTGGAAGTACCACCTATCGTTGAGAGTGGCGGTGATGGGGAAAGCACAGATGAAATTCAAAGATGGTTTTATATTGGAGGGGCCACAGGTTTTGCCACTGCATTTTGGATAGCATGTAGTACTTTACTTCTCAATCGCCGTTTTAGACATGCTTTTTTCCACTTTCATAATTGCTTGAAGGATTGGGTGTATGTAAAGGTGGCAGTTTTCATTGCAAAATTGCAAAGGGTTGCACGTGCATAATCATATATGTTTCAAAGTTTCTTTCATTAGCACAAATGAAGTTACTAATCTACATAAATTGTTAGTACTAGACTTGTCAAACAACTCTTTAGTTCGGAATATTCCACCAAATATTGGTCAAATGTCACAGCTTTTAACTTTGAATTTGTCTAAAAATATGTTATCAAAAGAGATGCCATCAAGCATGTCTACCATCAAGCAGGTCTAACATGCATTCATTAAATGATCTTGACGTGTCATGTAATAACTTGTCCGGAAGAGTTCCACTGAGCACTCAACTCCAGTCCTTTCCACCTGAATGGTTCACTGGAAAAAATGTATCCGAGATAAAGATTTAGGAGTACCATGTGTCAGTGAGAGTGATGGTCATGTATTCTAAAAACGAGATAACACAAATCGAACGTGTTGATTCACACGAATGCCAAAAACAATTCTTCCAACAATCGTTGATTCAATCGAATACCGATTATTAGAGGTCTTCTATTCACCCTGGCGATTTGTTGGAATTATAAACATGACAATCATAATATATAAACAAGTAATCACAAGAACACGCAACGGAAGACTTAAACAAATATTCATAATTAATTAACCGAACATAAATTAAGCGTACCTTTTAGCAACTCTAAGCAATCAAACGATCAAGAAGCATAAACCCTAAATAATTAGGTTTTATGTAATCGAATAACACCTAAGTCGATTGGGGAAACACCAAAAATTCAAAATAAGATTTATCTATAGTCTTGTACACACGTAGTATTAGCGATTCAATGCGAATGCTAGTTCTTGATCACAATAGATTAACCAAACACCTTTGTTATGCTTAAGGTCACTCGTAAATCCCTTTCGTGGGGTTTCACTCGTCGACCAAGGGGAAAAGAAAAGAAGTTTTGCCTTCTATTGAATCAAGTATACCAAAGGATGAATACATGGTATCTATTTTTACCTTTATGGTAGATATCAAGTTTAATATGGATTCGCATGTGGGATCCCATAGTTTCTTCCAAATATAAGCCCAAGAGAGGGTTTCAAGAACCTTCTCTTGGCTTGTATCATATTCTTCGTATCCCGTTAACATTTATTGACCGTTAGTCAATTTCGTTAAGTACTTAACACTCATTAGTCGTTTAATGTGAATTAATAATTAAATATAACATTTTATATTAATTATTTAGACATCGAGTCTCATACGTAAAGTGTGTAATTCCATAGTCTCGAGTTCGAATCCGGTCATACTCATATTAAAATATGTCCAAAAACTAACAGCTCTCACTTGGACAGATCTTAATATGTGTAATAACATTGGTTAGCGTCTAGCAATACGTCAATGCCACCAGAACAACCCGAGTGTGGTTCCCTGGAAAAAAAACTTTTAATGAATCATCATTATACTTATTATTTTGTTTCTAATACCACGTTAAATATGGATATGAATTTTAGTCATTCCATTATTTATATGGAATTTTTCAATCATGACAGCATACCAATGTTTCCCTTCTGCAACAAGGTTTGAATGGCTACAAGCGGATAATAGGCAGATAAACGTAGCATCATCCGGATTTAAACCAAATGTTAGCATATCTTTAAATAATGAAATTGCCTCTAACCCTAGACCATGTATTCCATAACCCAAAATCATAGCATTCCATGATATCAAATCCTTTTTATGCATTTGATCAAAAACTGATCTTGCCATTATTATATTCCCACGCTTTGAGTACATGTCAATAACAACATTACAAACTTTGGTAGATTCGGTAAATCCTTGTAAAATTGAATAGCTATGGCCACATGTCATGCTGTAGGGCTACTAAATGTGAACATGCAAGGAAAGAAGCCTATTATGGTTTCTGATAAGGATTTAAAACGTACCCTTTTAGGGGGTCACCCAAATCGACCAAGTTTATATCCGTTACTGCTTAATTTCGTTCCCTTTCACTTTTTAGGTCTTTTGGAAGCAAAATGCTGGAATGAAGCATATTTGGACGAAAAGGAGCAATTACATGAAGAAAATGGCAAAGTCAAGATCGAAGCCACTCAAAGCTGATCAACAGTACCTAACGGCGTCCCAATCAATCGGCGACGCCGTCCCTCTATGATGACTTGATCAAAACATGCACGCGACGACTCAGTGGAAATTCTGGCCACATAAGCTGTCGGCGTCATGCCTTAAAGAAGAAGGGCCTTACTCACAGTTTCCAACTCAGACGGCCCAAATCTAGAATCAAGACGACGTCCCAACTCTAAGGTGACGCTGTCCCATCGATGACTTGGTCTAGACGAAACCCTAATGACGGCGAGCTGACGGTGTCCCATGAAAAAGGTGACGCCGTCGCAGTTGTAAATCTATATATAGAATTCGATTTTTCTGTATTTGAAGAGGTAGACTTTTGGAGAAAAAACCCTAAATCATTTGTAGTCCGAATTGGACAGTATCTTAGGGTCTCATTCCCTATTTTACACATCGAGATAAGTATTTTAATCCAAAGTAACATTATGTCTATCCCGTATTGATTGATTGTGTGTATGCTTGCTTGTTTACCATGTCTTGCTAAATTTCTTGTGTGTTTGCTTAGATATATGAAACCTAGTTATTGATTATTGTTAGGTTTTTTCTTATCTTAATTGTAAATTGGCTTAGGAGTGCAACTAGGCATCATTCGTTGTATTTAATGCTTGAGTATGCTTTATGATGATGTGGTCTATGGATGAAATTGCTTAGGCTTTTCCGACTTCGTTGGTCACATACGAGAGATAACCTCAAAGAACTAGGGGGTATGCATACCCTACGACCTTAGGAATACAACGCGTTAAGATAAGGTGTGACAATTCAACCGACCAATAAAAGATAACTACGGAGTAATAGTATCTAGGTAAACACATTTTTAATCATCATACGAGCACACTTCAATTAGACATAAGCTACTCGTAGTAACTAGATAACTAGATAATTAGATAAGTAGAGTAATCGGTAGAAGTACCACCCCCCAAACCAATTGCCACGAGATTTTACCGTAGCTTTCTAAAAAATCATAAACAAGAGAAATAAAGAATCATCCTCAACCCCCACCTTCTCATCATATATTTCTCACTAGCATTCCTATTCCCCTAGAGAAAGATATCAATCCCCGAGGCTTCCCAATACTACATTACAACGATTAGGTTCACTGCCTAGGAGGTTGAAAAATTTGCTCGACGAAAAGAAAGTTTCCTTCACCCCGAACGCGCCTCCTGCGCGCATCAAGTTTTTGGCGCCGCTTCCGGGGAATAGAATAGCTAGTTAGATCTCTATCTCGTTTAGGTTACCTTGCTTGATTCCTATCAAGTAAGATTTTTTCTCATTTTCATTAGCTTCCTTGTAGTCTATCCCCCTTCTTCGTGTCTTTGTTCTTAACCTCATCACTTTTCATAATGGAAGGTGATAACCCACCAAGTCAACCACTTCCCATCAACCCACCACCAAATGACTCACCAAGAGGCCGTACTCTTGGTGAATACTCTAGACCGAGCCATCAAGGCTATAGGAACACCACTGAGATCCCCGATCAAGCTCATACTACGGCCCTGCGATCCGACACCATCCGGTTGGTGCAAAATGGATGTGCATTCCATGGACTTCGTTTCGAAGATCCTAATCAGCATCTCAAGGACTTCCTTAAAATTGTTGACTCCATCGACCTTGATGCTACCACTCGGAAGACCACGCGCTTACGTCTCTTCCAATTCTCTCTACAGGAACAAGCTAGTAATTGGCTTGAGCGACTTCCCGCCGGATCCATCTCAAGTTGGGATGATCTCACCGCTCGTTTCCTCGCCCAATTTTTCCCACCGGGGAGAACTACCAAACTAAGGAATGACATCTTGATGTTCCAACAAAGTCAAGGCGAAACTCTCTACGAGACATGGACTCGATTCAAGGACTTACTCCATAAAGTCCCTCATCACAGCATCGATCTTTGGCTTCAAGTCCAAATCTTTTACGATCATGTCAATTTCTCAACTAGGCAAACCATCGACCAAGCGGCCGGTGGCAAACTTAGTGAACTCACTGCGGAAGAATCATGGGGTACAATAGAAGACCTTGCCCTCTATGACAACGAATGTTGGAATGACCCCCGTGAGTTGCCCAAAACCGTTAAGGCAATCTCCTTGCCTCCCATGGACTCACAACCTTCCAATCGTAAGATGCTCGAACTTAAAGATCAAGTCAAATTCCTAATGAGCTCCTACGAGAATCTTAAGCCTTCGCACCAAGTGAACAAAATCACTCTACCTTGTGAATTATGTAGTGGTCCCTAAGACACTCGTGATTGCACAAGACTCCCCGAACAAGCTTTTGCGGACTACGCCTCCTCGCGTACCGACGGAGCGGGAGAGAAGTGGTACACTTTCAAGCCCGAGCAAAACAACTTAAATAATTCCTACAACCCCTCATGGAAAATCACCCTAACATTAGGTGGAGCCAAAACTCAAACCCGTCCCAAAATAATTCATCTAGTCCACCCAATAGGTCCCAACCAAACCAAACCTCCTACAACAACCCCCAAACACCGGGAATTCCACTAGTCTCGAGGCAATGGTGTCCAAATTCATGTCATCTCAAGAAACTCGATTGACTAAGCTTGAAGCCGATTTCAAGCAACGAAAAAGCGAGATGACAACCAAGCTCGACGCCTTCTTAAAAGCCTTTAATGACCGGGAGATTGGATCACTCCCAAGTGACACTATAAAGAACCCAAAAGTGAATTCGATTTCATTGACTTCATGTTCTTGCTCACCAAGGGAGAGTGCATATGCATGCCCTTCTCACCCGAAAGTCCACTCGGTCAACGCCATCAACACGGGTTCCAAACGATCCCTCATGAAGTACCAAGGACCCGAGCCAACGGTCCATATAAATCTTGAGAAACCTATCAACCAAGAACCCAAACCCACTCTAGAAGAGGAGTATAAGGAGCTCCACAAAGAAACACCGGTTCTTGAAGTCTTGACTCATGCACCCTGTTATAATGCTTTAAAAGAAAAATATGAGCAAGAACTAAAATTGGGAGAAAGTGGGTTCACATTTGTGCAAAATAAGTTACCTAAGAAGTTAGATGATACTGGGATATTCATTCTTCCGTGTAGAATTGGAAATTCCAAAGATTTTGACACACTAGCCGACTTAGGGTCAAGCATCAATCTTCTTCCGTTGTCTCTCCATAGAAGCCTTAACCTAGGTAAAATAAAACCAACGGAAACCATCTTAGGTTTAGCGGATGGTAGTATTGCATATTCGGTAGGGATAGTGAAGGACATGGTAGTGCACGTATGTCGATTAACTCTTTTGGCGGATTTCCATGTGCTAGACATGAATAAAGACCCGACATTCCCATTGTTAGTAGGAAGAGGATTCTTAGCTACCGCTAGTGCCATAATTGATTATAAGATTTCTAAGATAGTGGTTGGAGAAGGGAGTGCTAGGTCAATTTACGATTTCAAGAAGCATATATACTACAAAGAGGATGAACAAATACACTATGAGATCATGTTGGATAGAAAACCATCTAGATATGGACCTTGGACCAATAAATATTTTGTAGGCCCTCAACGACCCTTCAATCTAGAAGAGACCTTTGTGAGTAACTCAACTCTCAATGAGCAACAATTGGCTAGGGACATTGAAGTGAACCCGTTCGAGGATACTCTAGTGTTTAGGAAGATGACCGAATTCCTAAGAACCTTGCACATTAATCTTAACATGAATTAGTGGAAAGTTGAGAGTGCGAAGCCTAAGTATGATTGGAGTTGGGATAGACCACCTAGTGATGGGAATGGAGAATGGCACATTAGGATGACAATCTATGACCTCGATGGAGAGAAGTTTGAAAAGGCGTACCGGACTAAGAGTACCAATAGGAAGTTAAAAGATAAGTTTGATCCCTATGACATTCTTGAGGATAAACTTACTTACATGGGTACGTAGGAGCACGACTTCGAGTCTAGCTACAAGACTCATAAATAAAGAAAAGCGCTTCGTGGGAGGCAACCCATGCTTAAATGTTTTCTTGTTTTGTGTCTTATATCTTTTTCATTATTGTTTATTCTCATGTTTAATTTTGTGAAAATACTTTATTTTGTCTTTAACCTCGTCTTAATTACATATAAAGGTATTTTACAAAAAGATAAGTGTAAGGAAGATCACATATGTTTTTGAAGAACACGAACATGAGAATTACAAAGTGAAATTGATATATATGTGTTTGTTCGAGTCAAATGCTTGTATCGAGTCATAATGGATCTTTTGCAGGAATTTTTCCACGTTTTAAAGATATAATTTTTCCAGAATTTTTCCAGAAAAGCGTAGCAGACCAGTTTCTGTCAGGACAACCTGACGACGTCAGGATTAAAGGCTGACGACGTCAGGCTATGCAGAAACAATTTATCATTTTTTCGTTTTCTGTGCTACTTATAAATTTTTGGAAATTCCAGGTCTTAATTTTTCAGAAAAGCTGCAAACATCCATTCCACGAGCATTATATCTTACTTGCTTTCTAGTGTAGTTGTGTCATATATAGTTTTACCGCCGATTTTACGCGAATGTTTTGTTTGTTTTCTTATAAGTGTACATGTTATATTTGGCAAGAAGAAGAAACACAAAATTGGATGGAGCTTATTACTTATGCATTCTTCTTGAAAAAAAATTTAACCGCAACTTCACAAGGATGCTACCGAGCTAATCAAGGGAGTACTAGTTTCTTTTCCTTACTTACCTTCCTTTATCATAACTTTGATACTTTCGGGGAACATTGGGGACAATGTTCACTTTAAGTGTAGGGAGGGAGAATAAAACGGGAACTTAGAAACTATTCGCTCACTTGATTATTTGTCTTGTCCTTGGTAATTTGTGTAATAAACTATGAGAAATATTCGTTAGGGCAATTTTAGCACCAAATTAAAAAAAATTTATGACATTTACGAGCTAAACTTTAGTCTTAATAAAGCGTCTCATGGATAAGAATTATATGACTAGCACAAAAACCGTTTACCACTTAAATTTCACCCAAAAAAATTGAGGTTCTCTCTTAGATCTTTGGGAATAAAAGCATTCACCTTTAATGCTTAGAGAGTTTACCGGTAGTATAATAAATTCTAGAACTTGTTTTGTGATGCATTCCGAGATCGCTAGTGAGACTACACTTGTATAGTTAGGAATAACTAAATGAAAAGAGGCATTAGGATAACCCTTGTTTGAAACCTGTATTATAATTACTTGTTCCACATTGGTTGAGTAATTAACCCACACCCTTGCGATGTACTCATCTTTAGTACACGATACCCCTAGTTAACCCCTCAGAGCCTATCCTTTTCGCGGTTCTCATGATGTTTCGGTTTTCCGGAATATCAATGAAGAGCATTATCTACAATCTACCCCCAAATGTACACCCAAATCGCCTTAGCCTACCTTGTATGCACTCATCTTTAGTGCAGTATTGTTATCATTACTAAATTTCGTTCCTTTTCACTTTTTAGGGGATGCGAGGATGGTTTTTGATAAGATGGGGAGGGGAGATGTTGTGGCGTGGAATGTGATGATTGCAGGTCTTAATTTCGTTACTGCTTAATTTCGTTCATTTTCACTTTTTAGGTCTTTTGGAAGCAAAATGCTAGAATGAAGCATATTTGGATGAAAAGGAGCAATTACATGAAGAAAATAGAAAAGTCGAGATCGAAGCCACTCAAAGCTGATCAACAGTACCTGACGGCGTCCCAATCAATGGGCAACGCCGTTCCTCTATGATGACTTGATCCAAACATTCACGCGACGGCTCAGTGGAAATTCTGGTCACATAACCTGACGGCGTCACGCCTTAAAGAAGAAGGGCGTCACTCACAGTTTCCAACTCAGACGGCCCATATCTAGAATCAAGATGACGTCCCAACTGAAGACCGACAGCGTCACAACTCTAAGATGACGTCGTCCCATCGTTGACTTGGCCTAGACGAAACCCTAATGACGTCGAGCTGACGGCGTCCCATGAAAAAGATGACGCCGTCGCAGTTGTAAATCACTAAATCTATATATAGAATTCGATTTTTCTGTATTTGAAGAGGTAGACTTTTGGAGAAAAACCCTAAATCGTTTGTAGTCCTAATTGGACAGTATCTTAGGGTCCCATACCCTATTTTACACATCGAGATAAGTATTTTAATCCAAAGTAACATTATGTCTATCCTCTATTCGATTGATTGTGTGTATGCATGCTTGTTTACCATGTCTAGCTAAATTTCTTGTGTGTTTGCTTAGATCTATGAAACCTAGTTATTGATTATTGTTAGGTTTTTTCTTATCTTAATTGTAAATTGGCTTAGGAGTGCAACTAGGCATCATTCGTTGTATTTAATGCTTGAGTATGCTTTATGATGATGTGGTCTATGGATGAAATTGCTTAGGCTTTGCCGAATTCGTAGGTCACATACGAGAGATAACCTCAAAGAACTAGGGGGCACGCATACCCTACGACCTTAGGAATACAACGCGTTAAGATAAGGTGTGACAATTCAACCGACCAATAAAAGATAACTAGGGAGTAATAGTATCTAGGTAAACACATTTTTAATCATCATACAAGCACACTTCAATTAGACATAAGCTACCCCGTAGTAACTAGATAACTAGATAATTAGATAAGTAGAGTAATCGGTAGAAGTACCACCCCCCAAACCAGTTGCCCCGAGATTTTACCTTAGCTTTCTAAAAAACCATAAAAAAGATAAAAAAAAATAATCATCCTCAACCCCCACCTTCTCGTCATATATTTCTCACTAGTATTCCTATTCCTCTAGAGAACGATATCAATCCCCAAGGCTTACCCAATACTACACTACAACGATTAGATTTACTACCTAGGAGGTTGACAAACTTGCTCGATGAAAAGTAAGTTTCCTTCACCCCGAACGCGCCTCCCGCGCGCATCAGTTTCGATATCAGGAGTGATACCTAATGACCTCATTTTGCAAAATATATTAAACGCAACTCCTGCATCACCGTTCTGCATACAACCAGATATGACAGAGTTGAACGAAACAATTTCTTTTATACCCATTTCATTTAAAAACCTCATTGCATCCGTCAAGTTCCCACATTTAGTATAGAATGAAACAAGGGTGTTACCAATTATTAAATAAGAATCGAAACCTAATTTGATCAAATACCTATGAATTAGTCTTCGTTTATTAACATCTATAAGATTAACACAAGCACGCAGAACCGTTGTTGTTTACAGGTCTTGAATTTGCATCTCCAGGATTTGATATGATCAAACAAACTTCATGAGTTTCATCATTCAAGAATCAATAAAAGAAAACAAAGAAGATGGGTTGAACCCTTCTAATAATCTGATATAAATAAATTTGAAAGGTTAACTTTACAACTGATACAATTACATGTATATATACTATACAAACCGACGCTATGAATGCTTGTGTTGGTTCAATAAACCATTGTGCCCCTTCACCTATAACTACCAATAACTAACTCTAACTAATAACTAATTTTATAACTTTCATATGTGTCGAACTTTCTGTTTGCTGTTCGTGGCCCAAAACAGAAAGTTTAGGCTTTATTCTTGACACTATAACTAACAAAGATTAATGGGATTATGATTTCCAACATATTCCCCCTAATCTTATTAATATTTGTATTCTTCCAATCTTCTTATTCCTTGTTGCCTTCTTCAAACTTGATGTCTTCAATCTTTAAACTTGATGTCTTCATGTCTTCTAACTCTTACAGGTGCAGTCACTTGATCATCTTGATCACCACAGTGACTTTTGGGCATGTTACTCTTAGCCCTCTTCTACAAAATTTGTAGGAATCTTTTGAACATAACCTTGTTCATAGTCACTTGATCTTCTTGATCACCACAGTGACTCTGAGGGCAGGATTACTCTTAGCCGTCATCTACAAACTTGTAGGAATAACACTTGTTCTTCTCTTGACAGATTCGTCTTCTTCTTGGTTAACCACCGGATTGGTGTTGTAACCGATTCTAATCTCCTTTCTTCTTCAATTCGACATCTTTTCTTCCCCTTGGTTAACCACCGGTTTGGTGTTGTAACCGTCTCTAATCTTTCTTCTTCAATTGGCATCAAAGGTTGCGTTTCTTAAAGAACGCATGTTTGATTCTTGATTGGTGATTGTAACATGAATTGTTGTTGTTGCTTGATCCCTTGAAGCTCTGATACCAATGTTTACAGGTCTTGAATTTGCATCTCCAGGATTCGATATGATCAAACAAACTTCATGAGTATCCTCATTCAAGAATCAATAAAAGAAAACAAAGAAGATGGGTTGAACCCTTCTAATAATTTGATATAAATAAATTTGAAAGGTTAACTTTACAACTGATACAATTACATGTATATATACTATACAAACCGATACTATGAATGGTTGTGTTGGTTCAATCAACCATTGTGTCCCTTCACCTATAACTACCTATAACTACCAATAACTAACTTGAACTAATAACTACTTTTATAACTGTCATATGTGTCTGACTTTCTGTTTGCTGTTCGTGGCCTAAAACAGAAAGTTTAGGCTTTATTCTTGACACTATAACTAACAAAGATTAATGGGATTATGATTTCCAACAGTTGCAAGTATAATAAGTGACATGTTTGCTTCATTTTGTACCATTATTTCGTCAAATATTTTGAGTGCCTCCATATTTAAACCACAAGCGACACATGCTGATATCATCGCACTCATAATCGAGACACTCACATTTAGCATACATGTCTAACAACCCGGTCCCAACAACCACATCACAATCATACCTCCTCCTTAAACAAAACCCATGCACTTCCTTCCCTCGCCTCAATTCCTTTCCTACCCTAATAGCCGGCAAAATTGCCACAACAGTAGACGAATTTACCCTCACTCCCACCTCCTGAATTTACTCAACCAACGTCGTCGCCTCACTCCACATCCCATGCAAAGAACAACCTGCAATCATCACATTCCACGCCACAACATCTCCACTCCCCATCTTATCAAAAACCATCCTCGCATCCCCTAACAACCCACATTTCACGTAAAAATCAACCAAAACCGTACAAACATACACATCACCATCCAGCCCTCCCTTCTCACACGCTCATGTATTCGTTTCTCAACTCCAACATCCCTCAACCCCGAACACGCCTTCAAAGCAAAAGGGTACGTATACTTATTCGACACAACCCATTTTCCACCATCTCATCATACAACTCAACATGTTCAAATGGTCCTCCCCATGCATAAGCTCTAATCAACTAGTTCCATAACAAGACATTTTCCTTTTTTTCGGCGTAAGGTATTTCGTCAAACACTTGGTGTGCATTTTCGAGGCGACGAAAAGCGATGTAGACACGAGTGAGTTTGTCTAGGATTACTGGGTTGTGTTTGAGGTTGTTTTAAGGAAATGTTGGTGGATTGTTTTGGCGTAAGTTAGTGAGTTTGATTTGAGGGAGTTTTCAAATAAATGGAGGTAAAATGATGTGTTCATTAAAAAGTTTGATTTATTAAAAGGAACTGCTTATTTCTAGATTTTTTTGGCTTATTTTTCAAACAGAATTAGAAACAAACTGACACGAAAATAATCAGTTTTGAGTAGGGGATAAACAGGTTCCGACCCGAAACAAGATAACCCGTCTAATAAACGAGTCGTGTTCAAGTTGAGCAAAAGTTAAACAAGTCGATCCATAAAATGTTTAAGCATATACCTTTATTGGGAGAATTGCATATATATATATATATATATATCCTTGCAAAGTCTCATAATTTCATATATATCCGACCAAAACTTATAATTGCATATAAATCATTCAAAAGCCTTAAAATTATCATATATATCCAAATGATTATTTTAAATATTTTTAATAAAAAAATGTCTAACAATTATAATTGATATAAAAAAATGACGATTATATCCTTATTATTATTATTTTTTACAATTAAAAAATATCCTTTAACTATCTTTTAAGAAAAGAAAGAGCAACCATGTTCGGCGACTCAACCGTGTTCGGTATCGACGAATCTTGAATAAGAATATCAACAACACCATTCATCGTTCCATCTAAACGTAAACTCCTATATATATAGATCAAATGGCATAATAAAATTCAAACCAATAAAATGATATTTAGTAATTGTAATTTTTTTTTAAATAAGAATAAGAGTATAATCGTCATTTTATATATTAATTATAATTATTAGATATTTTTTTTTCTATTAAATATATTTAAAATAATTATTTGGTTATATATATGACAATTTTAAGGTTTTAAAAAAAATATATATGCAATTATTAGTTTTAATTGTATATATATGCAATTATCAGATTTTGAAAAGATATATATGTAATTCGCAATTAAAACAAAGGCAGAAAGAAAGGAGAAAAAGGGCGCATATAAAAAGGGGGTAACAAGCATATTTTAGGTTTTCACCTAGGAGTATCATACATATTGTCTCTCTCACGGTTGAAGATGGTAAGTATCTTCGATTGATAAAAAAAATATTTAATAATAATAATAATAAGAATTTTTATATTTGTTTATGGTGAACAGAAGGAAGAAAAAGAAGATGATATTACGAAACGACAAAAGTCGATCTTATATAAACGTAATCGTAATCAAACGATTATGAATTTATATAAGTTTAATCGTAATCAGAAGCTCAATCTCAAGCTTCTCCAAGACTATCCAAACTCTTTCTTCATGGTATCATGCATGTACATCATTAAACTTTCTTATTTGGTTTATAATTCGATTTAAAATGTCCTATGTTAAAGCCGGAATATCTAACACTTTTCGACTTCTTTTTTCGCTATTATATACCCAAACTTTTGATAGGGTTCTTAAAAAACATAAAGGTAAAATGCTCATAAGATACATGCAAACGTTTCTATAGTGACGGAGCTTGAACGACTTTGTTGGAGGGGCTGAAATAATTAATGTTATTTTACTTTGGAGTGGCCGAGCTTTAGAATTGTTCTTATACCAATTTTTTTGGGGGGAAGACCCTCTTTGCTACCCTGCGTGTCTAGTCGAAATTCTAGTCAGCAAGTTTGGGTATATAATACGGAGTAATTAAAAATAAATAAAGTTGGCTACACCTTAGTCAAAAAGAGTTCCATGTTAGGTACATTTTGAGGCGGTTATCCCAATTTCATAACCTCTAAAAATAGGTCTTTTTATGTCATTTTACACATATAAGTTCTAGCTAAGCTCGACCGCCATCTCTCATAAGACCCCTCCTTGCTATCCTTCGTCCCTGCGTGTCTAGTCGAAATTCTAGTAAGAAAGTTTGGGTATATAATAATAAAAATAAATAAATAAATAAAGTTGGCTACACCTTAGTCAAAAAGAGTTCCATGTTAGGTACATTTTGAGGCGGTTATCCCAATTTCATAACCTCTAAAAATAGGTCCTTTTATGTCATTTTACACATATAAGTTCTAGCTAAGCTCGACCGCCATCTCTCATAAGAACTCTTATGAGCTTCAACACGAGCTGCAACTAAGAATTTTACGACTTAAGATGATTAATTATATCTTTTCATTTCAGTTTTAGGGGATTATTTGTTTATGCACGGCGGCTTATGTTTATAACTGTACTAACAAGCGTAATCGAAAACAAAAAGTCCCCAAGTCTTGATTGTTGCATTGCAACTCGCTTTTGAAAAAATCCATCTATTTACATTAATCCTTCTTCTATTATATCTGTGCAGGATGTCAGGTGCAACGACTGTTTATACGTGTAAGTCTTTCTTCTTTTGAATTATTAATATTATTATATCGGCTCTAACAGAGTTACAAATCAATCGACCGCTGATTTTAATTCAATGCCATTTCTTTTATACTTTTATGACCAGTCTTGAATAAATAAAACTGGTTATATTTGTGTGTGTGAGAGTCTTTGTGAAAAACAACAACGAGAAGAAAATGCCTTTTGCAATCTTTACGTTAATGGTTTTTGAGAACATCATGACATTTTTGCTCCTCTTTAATATCTCACTGTTTGTGCCAACAGAACAACTATTCATAGCCACCCTCAAGAACCGATCCCCTGTCCATCCTGTTTCACGAATTTGTGCTACCCAAGCAACGATGCTGGTGGTCCTGGTACACTTGATGATTGCACCTTCTGGAGGAAGACAACCAAACCCTTTAATGCCTTTGTTCTTGATGAGACTTTGCCTACTAATTAGAAGTGTTACCTAAACTTTATGTTTAAATAACTCAAGTTATGTATGTCTGCAATGGATCTTTCTTTGATACCATCTACATCACTTGTGTTTTTAACTCTTGGTATCTGTTACTATCAATAATTGATTTCCCCTGTGTAACCTATATCTCTTCTATGCTTTGGGCCTATTTCTATATTTGTTTCTCAAACACATATAGGTAGACAAGTATCAGTTTAAAAGTTTACCATGATAATTTTCACAAAAATGGACATCAGATGATTGGTAATTTATACATAAGAAATGGGTCAAGATGGGTTTGGTTGATCCGAAATACTATGTCAAAAATACACAGTTTGTTACTTGATCACGGTTTTCTAAAAATATAACGCAGGTTGCTACTGCCATTGTAAATATTATGAAAACTAGGAAACTTTTGAGACACGCTTCTTCTAAGTCAGCAGGTTGTCAATAGAGGGCCATCATAATATTTGATTGTTGAGTTTGCTCCAACATAATCTCATAGCATGTAGGAAGTACATGAACAAAGTTCACCTTTACTGCCAGACGTTCATTCCCACCATTGCTTTCGAGATGATGTATATACTTGAGGCTTTCTGAGGGTGTCAACTCAAGGAATTTTTCATCTCTCTTCTGTTTCTTGTAATCTACAATCAATTATAAGAGTAAGAGTTGTCGTGGCTAAGCCACTCCTCTTCACTTGGGCCCTACATGCGTCACATTACTTCAACACACCAACTTAAAAATACCCCTCATTCACAACTAACCCAAAGCTTTTCACTTGGGCCCCACCCACCCTCATTTCATTTCTTTTCCATATTTTTCAAACACAAATTCAAACATTTTAAACAACAAATTTAAAATTCATTAAAATAAAAACATTACAATATATTAAAATTTAAAATGATACGAAATACATAAATCATAAATCTTAATCTGAATACTCCCCGCATGCAGAATCATACGAGGGAGATATATAACCGGCAAATTCTTCGATGTGAGCCAAACGTTCCTCGTCTAGCGGAGATTGTCCATCAAATATAGCAGACGAAGTTGATGCACTTGCACCATCGTTTTTGTCCTCCCGATAGCTCCAATTGATTTTGGTGCTGATGTTGTTCGATATCTGTTGAACACACCGCCACAACTTGTCAGCAATCTCGTCGTCTTTGTGGGCTTCATCCATCAAAAATTTGTCGATCACAACTTTTCGTTCAGGCATAATGTCGTTGCAACTCTTGTAATTTTCTTTCATATGTTGCTTCTCTGCCCTTGCTTGCTCAAACAAATTGATGACGTTTATAATAGCGTTTTTTCGAGCCTCATCGTCGTTATCGCATTGATTTTTAACGTACATTTTCATATCTTCAACGGAATGCGGGAGACGGCAAGCCATAATAATCTTGTGAAGTGTGAATTTTTGTGTTTGAAGTTGAATTTTATACGGTTATTTTCCGTCCGTTTTTATCCATTTTGACATGGATAATAAAAACGGTTTTTATCCGTAATATTTTCTGTCCGTTTTTATCCGTTTTGACGTGGATAATACAAACCGTTTTTATCCGTTTTTATCGGGACATATTAAAATGAAAATGGATAAGAATGGACGATTTACGAAAACGGATAAAACGGACACAAAATAACCTAATAAAATGAAAACGGTTATGTATTATGACAATAAGTGAAGTAGATAGAGCATAATGGGTTTTTTTTTTAAAGTACGTTATGAATTTATAGCTTTTTTTCCTTAAATGTGTCCAGTTCTCTACATTATATAAAAAAAATGGGTATTTAACCAAACTGTCAAACGTCATATGCTCCAAGGCCCTAAACCACATATTTTTATATGAAAATGTCTACTTCTATCCAATGTTCATGGAAGTATGACAGATTTATGTCCAGAAATGAAGGGGTAATTATGTGTTTTGACCATCAACGTATACATTTAGTGTTCAAAGACAACTTGTTCGTTTCCAAATTTCAAATGCAGTCTAAAAGATCAAAACATCTAGGTTGGTGGAGAGAAAAAAGTACAATTGCAACAAGGGTATAGAAATGGATCATTCAAATAAAAACCTTACTAATAAGTAAATTTCATAACACCGGAAATTTTTATTAATTCCATGTAAATGATGTTCTCTGATTCAAAAAAGTTGCACCGGCCATCTCAATAAATAAAAATCAATTAGGCCATAAGATTGACAAATAATACCGTTAAAAGCGCCAACTTGGCAACTATTAGACTATTAGTACCTTGAGCCAACTGAATCTCGGAGTGGCATATTACATAATAGAGTAAGGATCAAATGAGAAATATAAATCAAGATGAGTAGAATGAGAAGAAACCACAACCACTAATCTTAGATGCATCCACAAAAATAGATGCATCTTCAATTATTTCTTTTTTCTTATTTGAATTGTGTGGCTATAATTGTTTCCCACTCTTCTCATTTCAATAACTCTTCTCACTAGATTCATTCCCTTACATAATATTACCAGAAACATGGATAAGAAATACATGCCCCAACCCCACTTCCACCAGCATATCACAAGCACATAACATAGAAAAAGTTGATTTCTTGTAATAGGATTGAAAGCGAAGATAATTTGAACTAAGCTTATAACACAAGCCCACAATAGACCGCTTAAGATCCCATAAAGTTGCTTACCCTAGAAGATAAGCCATCGACCTTATAGATCACATATACTTTCATAAACTGTTAAAGCAAACACAACAGTTTACATAAATCTGCCATCTCAAAATAGAGAAAAACCTAACCCATAGTATAAAAATGGGTAAGAACCTGACCCAGAACATCAAAATTCAAAATGCTGAAAAGTTAGAGCCACCAAACTAAAGGTCTTGAATGCCCATTGTTGGCCTTTTAATACCCATTTCCTGTTCATTGGGATCCCATGATTCCAAAATTACTGAATAATAAAAGTACATCCTACATACACTAATAAACGTAACTGATCAAGGTATTAATACCGAGTTACATATGTCTAACAAATCTATTGCTCAAAAGTCAAAACCTAAAGTTATCCTCCCTTTCTTACTCAAAACCAACGATCTTGTTAGATATTTTCATTGCAAAAGAACATGTTGTGCGATGGTATCAAAGAGATAGACAGACCAACAAATCAACCTTTATTCAAGAGTAAGATACAATAGTCGGCACAGATTGCCTAAGACAATACTCAAACTATTACACAGAGAATAAAAGAGATCAACCGATCACAATACACAAACGTTTAGAGGGAAGGAGAGAGCAATAAAGCTGTGTATGTTTGGTGAGTCTAACCCTAGGAAGGGGACTCAATATAAAGGCCAGAAAATACATAAAGCCCCTTCATCTTTTTATTCTTTTGCATAAGCAGCAACTCTTTAGATCATTTATTGAGTAAGAGTTAAATGTCCAGCTTTGGCCCTTCTACTAGAGCCTGCACACTAGACACACAAGTGAGACAACAAGGAAGAACATGTTTGAGAGACAAATTACTTTGATGTTTTGGAACATTCCCCGTTAATCTATTTCCCAAACATGTCATACCTTAGGCCCATACTTGGAGCACCTTTTAAGTATCTTAGAACATTCAGAGCTGAGTCCATATGTGACTTTAAGGGAGAGTGCATATGCTGAGCAAGACAGTGAACATAATAAGATATGTCTGGTCTAGTGTGGGTAAGGTATATCAGTTTTCCAAGCAGTTTTTGATACCCTGTTATATTATCAAAGGGTCATCTTTAGTTGGAATAAAAGGAAGCACAGACACAGGTTTACACCCAAGGAGACCAAATTCTTTTATGAGCTCAATACAGTATTTCCTTTGAGAGAGACATATATCATTCCCAGGTTTTATCACTTCAATTCCCAGAAAAAATTTGAGTGACCCCAAGTCTTTTATGTTGAACTTAGTTTTAATAAAAACTTTAAACTGTTCAATTTCATTAACACAGTTTCCTGTAAGGACAATGTCATCAACATAAACTAGCAAGGCTATAAACTTGTCATCTTTGGATTTTGTAAATAAAGAATGATCACTAACAGATTAAACAAAACCATGTTCTTTAAGAACACTAACAAGTTTTTCATTCCATCTTCTAGGAGCCTGCTTAAGGCTATAGAGAGATTTGGTAAGTTTGCAAACCATGTTTTTGTTGTTTTCATCAGAAAATCCTTTTGGAATAGTCATATAGATATCCTCATCAAGCTCACCATAAAGGAAGGCATTGTTAACATCAAGTTGGAAAAGAGGCCATTTATTCTTAACAGCTAAAGCAATAAGAAGTCTAACTGTAGACATTTCCACAACTAGAGAAAAGGTTTCATTGTAATATATGCCTTCACTTTGGTTAAACCCTTTGGAAACAAGCCTTGCATTATATCTATCTATTTCACCATTTGATTTGTATTTGATTTTCAAAATTCATTTGTATCCAATGGGTTTTCTGTTAGCAGGCAGGGTGGTTATAATCCAAGATTTGTTTTCATTTAAAGCTTCAATTTCAGCATTCATAGCATCAATCCAATTAGGATCAAGAATGGTTTCCTCATAACATGTAGGTTCTACACTTTTATTCAGATTGGAAGCAAAGCAGTAACTATCAAAGTCTAGATTAGAATAATTCACAACCTTTTCTATGCCATATTTTACTTTGCCTTCAACAATAAAGTCATTAAGATTTTTTGGCATTCTAGAAGGTCTGGTTGACCTTCTTGTAGTGATGGCTGGCAAGCCTCCTTGTTCAGGATTGGACTCAATAGAGTAAGGATCAAAATTAACATCAGAGTTTATGTCAATGGAGTATGTTTCAGGGGAAACAGTGCCCTCAGGGTGTGTATTTTCTTCTATGGAAGTTGCAACATAGTTACCATCCTCATTAAGTAAATTCAACTTTGTGCCATCATCATTGGAAGAAACTCTCCCTTCATCATTGGGTCTTTTAGGGTTGTCAGTATCAAAAAAAAATTTGTGGTTTAAATCTTTTGACACACCAATTTCAAAGACCTGTTTTTGAAGATTGTTTTTCATTTTGAAAGGGAAAACTGTTTCATAAAACTTGACATCTCTTGAATAAAAAACATTTTTTGTTTCCAAGATTAAGAGTTTATAACCTTTTTTTTCATTAGAATAACCAATAAAGACACATTTTTCAGACCTGCTATCAAACTTGTCAGAATTGTTAAGTATTGTAGCATAACATAGACAACCAAAAACCCTAATATGAGAGAGTGAAGGGTCATGCCCATATACAACGAAGAAAGGTGATTTTCCAGACAACACAGAAGAAGGTAATCTGCTGATAATGTAAACAGCAGTGAGAACACATTCAGGCCACAAATAAAGAGGTAATTCCCCTTTAAACATAAAGGATCTAGCTACATTAAGAAGATGCCTATGTTTCCTTTATGCTATTCCATTTTGTTAAGGTGTGTAGACACAAGAGGTTTGGTGTAATATTCCTTTATTATGAAAAAACTGTTGCAGTCTGTTATTGACAAATTCAGTTCCATTGTCACTTCTGAAAATTTTGACATTACTTTCAAACTGATTTGATAGCATTTGAGAAAAATTTACAATGGAATCATAGACTTCATATTTTCCTTTAAGCATATAAACCCAGACTGACCTTGAGTAATCATCAACAATAGTTAAAAATATTTGTAACCATCTCTACTAGTGATTTTATAGGGGTCCCAAACATCTAGATGTAAAAGTTGACCAATTTTAGTAGATTTATGTTCACTTAGAGGGAATGGTTCCCTGGTCTGTTTGGCTTTGTTGCAAGTATCGCAGAGATGATTAGATTCAGTTGGATTATCAAGTTTGAGGTTGGGTTTAAGGACATGTAAGACTTGGTCAGAAGGATGCCCAAGCCTTTGATGCCAAAGGTTTCTAGTAAACAAAACTAAAACAAAACAAATATACTAATAACGAGAATAAAATGAAATAATGACGAAGGATCTTTTAGAATTCTGCGGAAACACACATATACAGAAATCCAACCAACCACATAACAGTTCAGACATCACATAGCACATCAAAAACATGCAAACAAAAATCAGAATAACCAAACACTTAACATATCAAGAATAACATTTTACTTATAAGCCAAACGGAAAGTCTAAGAACTAACGGAAAACACTATCTAAAACATGGCATTCATACAAATCAATTAATCAATATTTAATGCACTTTATTCAAGATTGTAGCAAGAAATGGCGTATGCTCATGACAGTATATAATAGTTAAACCAATTCTCATATCAAATCTTAACCTTAGCAGAGTTTTAAACATGGCAAGTCACATATACAGACAGATAATTAACCAATTGACAATGTTTACAAATTTAGCTGAACCATCATACATGTTAACCTTCAAAACACTCAAATACACACTAGCACATTCATCTCGCAGATCGACGCATTCACATAATGATATCAAATCATAATATCAGATATATGAATCATGTTTAAACATATAAATCTTAAAATCTAGCGTGGCAACTAATAATCACTTAAACAAATACGTCATAAGCACATTCACTAACATATCATATCAGAAACATCTTTAATCTTCCAAAATAACTTCGAAAATAAATGTACATATATGGAGTAGCTAGCTCCTGAATTTTGTGAAGACGCCAGACACATACCGACATCATTCACCATATAACATATCGGATAATGATCGATCTAGGATGCATCCATACGCCCTTCCTACATATTCACAAATATGCTTCACCATCCGTAGACGCGCGTAACATCACTCATCGCCCTAGAGTCATATCGAGGTGCATCACCGATACGGACATGGAACCCCATGACTAGTTAAATATTTGGGTTCAGCTTTCCAACCGACCTTAGTCAAATGATTTCGCTTATAACACGTATCATATTTACACACAAGGTCACGTAATCATATCGAGATAGTTCATATCCTAAGGTTCATATTCGATAGTCGAGATCATAAGTTCATATCATAGTGGTATATCATATATTCATAAATGTAAGTTCATAACCGAGATTCATAATCATAAGTTCATAATCAAATATAGCAGTTCAACAAAGGTATATATCAAAGTCTTCCTAACATAAATTCACATCGATATTGCATAGTTCACTAGAACATAAATTCGGATAAGTGATGATCAAACATTCGTAAAAGGGTTCATAGCAATGGCATCGAAATCCTAATAAGCATGAGAGAATGACAGAGAAGGAAAACACGAGGACCTTTATCGAAAAGGTCGAATATCTCGAACGATAACACAAGTGTCTTAAAGTAAGATGTAATATCCGTACCTTAAAGCAATGAGAGAAAAGAAACGAATGTAGGAATATGAAGAAGTAACGTCGCGTCTCCTCAACGAATCTACACGGATTATGATTTATTTAATACTTATTAGTATAACGGATTAATCTCATTAATACTTTTAGAGTTGTCGATTATTCCCATTTTTAGTTATGCATTTAATTACAACATTTTAGGTATACCTCATTAATTCACCAACTTTCTATTTAGGTTCTAGGGTTTCCTTACTCTTTAAATATTACTAAATACACATTAAATTCACCTATTACTTTTTAATGATTTCAATTTAACCTAGAACGTAAATGATAACAAACGAAATTAACTTAAACTCTTGTGTCTCTACAAAATCAATTTACACTTGTTGAACCCATAATTGCTCGTAATTACAAATTACACCCTTGACATCTTTAAGTTCACAATCTCACCTTACTTTATCGATTTTACCCTTTTAACCCAAAGGTTTTAGAATTTACAAAATGTACCCTAATAAATTAAATACAATTCAGTATGGCCCTTTAAATATCCAATATTACATGTTTAACCCCACACTTATTTTTATACGCTTAAGACCTTTATTTTATCGTTTACAAAATAACCTTTAAGTTTCAATATTTACAAAACCAACCCAAACCTTTATTTAAAACCCGAATAAGTATAATTTCAAGTACAAGCCCTAAACCTAGGTTTCACCAATCATTAGCTTATCATTACTACTTCATTAATTACCTTCCATGATTATAAGGAAACCCTAGTTCATGAAAAAACCCTAATCGACCCTTTTAAAAACCTTTCCTTTTATGCGTTTGAATCAAGAAAACCCAAAACAATTCACACAAGCTTCAAAGTCATAAACATGTATTTTACTCAGGTCTTATAACATATAATAGCTTCTGTAAAAATAGATTCATGATCTCTAAAAACATTTAAAGCTCATTCGTTATTTAATATACGCCTTTAGGGTTTTGGATTCCAAATAATTTCATACGACATATAAATCATGCATGGCTAATTTTTATATGTTATATACGACTTATAGGACTGAATTCATCATTAGGAACATACCCTTGAAGAGCTTGAATCGATAGAACAAGAAAACACAAAAACCTCCTTCTCGCCGAAACCCTAATTTCCTCAAAAACTCACAACGATCACCACAGCAATTCTGGAACTCAACCACTATTTTTCCCACCTTCTATGCCTTGAATCTCGTCCAAGAAAAATGGTATCAGGCTCTGGAAACTGGAAGTCGACTTGTGAGGGGTTTTTAGGTCGGTTTTAGGGTTATCGGCAATAATGAATTATAGGAACCGAATATATGTATTTATACTTGAGTTTCTATTTTTCTTGTGGGCTTTAATATGTATTGGACTTAGATTAAATGGTCTTTTAATAATATAACTTATATTGGGCTTAATTTAGTTTTATTTCTTTTATAAGATTAATTAAATATTTTCGGTAATTATAAAAATTATAAAAATACAAAACTAATTTTTATAAAATCATAAACTATAAAAATTACCCTTACAAAGTGTTTAATATTATTTAGGTCATGTGGGATATTTCTTAAAATTTCTCTGAATTTACATAGCTTACTTGGTATTCTTTTGAATTTAATTATTCATACTTTTAATTGTAGGGGTATTTTGGTCTTTTTGTGAATTTTAGAAATTCAGGTATTACAATTCTTCCCCTCTAAAAGAAAATTTCGTCCTCGAAATTGGACAAGGCAGAACAGAACAGAAAACGAATCAGATTTCAGAATTTCTAGGAATATATCGAACGTTAATCTTATCTTGAAATAAATGGATTTTTTTTTTATCAGAATATTCAATCTCATACTTATTCAGAAATCAATTAAATAGTCAAATACTTATAATAGATAATTATATACTCATTTGAATAATGGCGGAGAACAGATGAGACGCAGAAAATCAAACGACAAATTCTGACTTATTCAGATATCTAATGATGAGGACATCATATGCATAGACGAAATAAATCCTATCGCCTCAATAGTCGCAAATATGGGAGACATATAAGGTTAAGGTGATCATAGCAATCTAGAGGTTCACGCAGATCATAACAACTTCGGATTCCAAACGACAAAACTTGTATGAAACAGATATCACGAAAATCTCGCAAATAGGTAATGGAATTCAAACCAATATGGAAACACCAAATAATGATACTATCCAAGGTCCAATCACACATCAACTACAGGCATTTCGGACTTCAGATACCTTCAATAAGTTCGATTATATGATCTCGGTATTATTACGTTGATCAAGCGTCATAATACTTGCATCACATAACAAGTTCTTATTGTCATTATATTGGTCTCGGGTCATGACAAAACACATAACTAATATCAAAACAAAACATACCACATACGGATAACACACAGATAGCAAGTAACCTATAATAACAACCCAGATCCACATGAGTATACCATCATGATGGCCATACTTCATTCAAGCGGTAAATTTAAACAACATCACTAAGAAAATAAAAAAAAAATGGCGGACCAAACCTATGAGGACTAACGGAAACTTAACGAATCTAATAAGAAAGAAACAACATCAGACAGAAATTATACTTCAACATTTTGTTTTATTTCCATTAATCAAACAAAATTCGCAGAATCGTCTTACGATGATCTTCCAAAACAAAACTTAAAAATCCCAGATTCAAACGTCAAATGAAAAACAAAAGGTCTAGCTCAAAATCAAACGTCAAAAAAATTCTCATAAGGAGGGTAACTAATCAAAAGCGTAAATCTCTATTCTTGTATCGAATTAAACCTCCTAGTAGCCGAGATTCTAAATCGAGTCCACCTCGTATTCTTCCTCATGACTTATTAATCGACGATCCGTAAAGAAAAGTCGAGATATACCGTATGCTAAACGATAAAACTTCACGATTCACACCGAGTTCGAACAAATCGAGAAAAGCAATACAGATCGTAATCACTTATCCGAATATCAAATCGCCTTGAAATGCATGACAAACGAATCGTGGTGACATAAGTCGCGCCCAAATCATATGAAGTAGTTGAATCTTCTCACCACGGTTGAATCTTGTCTCCGTCTCTTGCGCCTTTGGTTGGTCCATCCAACTTCCTCCAACAAGATCCCGATGTTCCAACAAAGACGTCGATCGAGGTGGCTTCACCACGAACCTCTCCAAGACAGAACCGCGCAAGAACGCAGGTCGGCACCATCTTCTTCGGCTCCACGGGTAGTCTCCATCTAACGATCGACAAACGGACGAGCGAAAACAAAATAACAAAATTGATGCGAACAAAGGAGGGCCAATTCGGTGAAGGCAAAAGGATATCAAGTCAATCGAACGACCATCAAAAGGAATCGAAAAATTTCGAATGCACGGAAACCTAATGTCTACCCACTTCTCACGTGTCATAGCCTAAGCTCTAAGGGTCCTAAAACCTAGAGCTCTGATACCATAAATTGTAACACCCCGACCCGACAAGGGTAAAGATATCACAATACGGTTTCATATCAGAACTTTAACTAATGTACAATAGCGGAAGCCTTTACAAAATATTCAAAAGAAAACATAAATAGCTAAAACTTCAAAATAAATCTAAGATCTCTATGTTCAAAATCTTGCTCTCATTTCTACTCTCAAACCCAGATCAGCTATCCCATAAGCTCATCTTGAAATGCTAGATACCTGCCGCAGGAAAAGAAAAGTGCGGCTGAGCTTACAAAGCCCAAAGGAACGGATATAATGTAAACAAAACTAAAACAAAACAAATATACGAATAACGAGAATAAAATGAAATAATGACGAAGGATCTTTAGAATTCATGGAAACACACATATACGTAAATCCAACCAACCACATAACATTCGGACATCACATAGCACATCAAAACATGCAAACAAAAATCGAATAACCAAACACTTAACATATCAAGAATAACATTTTACTTATAAGCCAAACGGAAAGTCTAAGAACTAACGGAAAACACTATCTAAAACATGGCATTCATACAAATCAATTAATCAATATTTAATGCACTTTATTCAAGATTGTAGCAAGCAGAAATGGCGTATAGCTCATGATGTATATAATAGTTAAACCAATTCTCATATCAAATCTTAACCTTAGCGTAGTTTTAAACATGGCAAGTCACATATACGCATGTATAATTAACCAATTGACAATGTTTACAAATTTAGTGAACCATCATACATGTTAACCTTCAAAACACTCAAATACACACTAGCACATTCATCTCGCAGATCGACGATTCACATAATGATATCAAATCATAATATCGATATATGAATCATGTTTAAACATATAAATCTTAAAATCTAGCGTGGCAACTAATAATCACTTAAACAAATACGCATAAGCACATTCACTAACATATCATATCGTAAACATCTTTAATCTTCCAAAATAACTTCGTAAAATAAATGTACATATATGGAGTAGCTAGCTCTGAATTTTGTGAAGACGCAGATTGCATACCTACATCATTCACCATATAACATATCGGATAACAGATCGGATCTAGGATGCATCCATAAGCCCCTTCCTACATATTCACAAATATGCTTCACCATCCGTAGACGCGCGTAACATCACTCTATCGCCCTAGAGTCATATCGAGGTGCATCATCGACACGGACATGGAACCCCATGACTAGTTAAATATTTGGGTTCGATTCCAACCGACCTTAGTCAAACAGATTTCGCTTATAACACGATCATATTTACACACAAGGTCACGTAATCATATCGATAGTTCATATCCTAAGGTTCATATTCGTGATAGTCAGAGATCATAAGTTCATATCATAGTGGTATATCATATATTCATAAACAGAAGTTCATAACCAGAGATTCATAATCATAAGTTCATAATCAAATATAGCAGGTTCAACAAAGGTATATATCAAAGTCTTCCTAACATAAATTCACATCAGATATTGCATAGTTCACTAGAACATAAATTCAGATAAGTGACAGATCAAACATTCAGAAAAGGGTTCATAGCAATGGCATCGGAAATCCTAATAAGCATGAGAGAATGACAGAGAAGGAAAACATGAGGGACCTTTACTGAAAAGGTCAGAATATCTGAACGATAACACAAGTGTCTTAAAGTAAGACAGAATATCCGTACCTTAAAGCAATGAGAGAAAAGAAACGAATGTAGGAATATGAAGAAGTAACGTCGCGTCTCCCTCAACGAATCTACACGGATTATGATTTATTTAATACTTATTAGTATAACGGATTAATCTCATTAATACTTTTAGAGTTGTCAGATTATTCCCATTTTTAGTGCATTTAATTACAACATTTTAGGGTATACCTCATTAATTCACCAACTTTCTATTTAGGTTCTAGGGTTTCCTTACTCTTTAAATATTACTAAATACACATTAAATTCACCTATTACTTCTTTTAATGATTTCCCAATTTAACCTAGAACGTAAATGATAACAAACGAAATTAACTTAAACTCTCATGCGTGTCTCTACAAAATCAATTTACACTTGTTGAACCCATAATTGCTCGTAATTACAAATTACACCCTTGACATCTTTAAGTTCACAATCTCACCTTACTTTATCGATTTTACCCTTTAACCCAAAGGTTTTAGAATTTACAAATGTACCTAATAAATTAAATACAATTCGTATGGCCCTTTAAATATCCAATATTACATGTTTAACCCCACACTTATTTTTATACGCTTAAGACCTTTATTTTACTATTTACAAAAATAACCTTTAAGTTTCAATATTTACAAAACCAACCCAAACCTTTATTTAAAACCCGAATAAGTATAATTTCAAGTACAAGCCCTAAACCTAGGTTTCACCAATCATTAGCTTATCATTACTACTTCATTAATTACCTTCCATGATTATAAGGAAACCCTAGTTCATGAAAAAAAACCCTAATCGACCCTTTTAAAAAACCTTTCCTTTTTATGCGTTTCGAATCAAGAAAAACCCAAAACAATTCACACAAGCTTCAAAGTCATAAACATGTATTTTACTCAGGTCTTATAACATATAATAGCTTCTGTAAAAATAGATTCATGATCTCTAAAAACATTTAAAGCTCATTCGTTATTTAATATACGCCTTTAGGGTTTTGGATTCCAAATAATTTCATACGACATATAAATCATGCATGGCTAATTTTTATATGTTATATACGACTTATAGGACTGAATTCATCATTAGGAACATACCCTTGAAGAGCTTGAATCGATAGAACAAGAAAACACAAAAACCTCCTTCTCGCCGAAACCCTAATTTCCTCAAAACTCACAACGATCACCACAGCAATTCTGGAACTCAACCACTATTTTTCCCACCTTCTATGCCTTGAATCTCGTCCAAGAAAAATGGTCTCGTGCTCGAAACCGGAAGTCGACTTGTGAGGGGTTTTAGGTCGGTTTTAGGTTATCGGCAATAATGAATTATAGGAACCGAATATATGTATTTATACTTGAGTTTCTATTTTTCTTGTGGGCTTTAATATGTATTGGACTTAGATTAAATGGTCTTTTAATAATATAACTTATATTGGGCTTAATTTAGTTTTATTTCTTTTATAAGATTAATTAAATATTTTCGGTAATTATAAAAATACAAAAATAATTTTTATAAAATCATAAACTATAAAAATTACCCTTACAAAGTGTTTAATATTATTTAGGTCATGTGGGATATTTCTTAAAATTTCTCTGAATTTACATAGCTTACTTGGTATTCTTTTGAATTTAATTATTCATACTTTTAATTGTAGGGGTATTTTGGTCTTTTTGTGAATTTTAGAAATTCAGGTATTACAAACAAAGCATGAGGAAATGCATTTATTAGAGACAATCTTACAAGCAGAGTCAACATCAAATAAGTACAGGCCATTCCATTAATTACCAATCCCCACATTCCTTTTTGTTGCAAATCCTAAATATAGCATTTAGATTCATCAAAACCAACAAATAACTTGCTGTCTCTAGCAAGCTTATGAACAGATAGCAGACTGATAGTGTACTCAGGCACAGCTAAGATATCATGTAAAGTAATGTTGTTGTTGATTTTGAAGTCACCAGTTTTAGTAATTAGTGCTTGGGTACCATTGAGGTGTCCAACAGTGAGACCAAGTTTAGAGACATCAACCACATTGACCAAGAAGTTTGAAGACACAGTCATGTGTTGGTTTGCTCCAGAGTCATCAATCCAACCCATACTGATTTTTCCTTTTAAACAGTTTGTGTTTCCATTGAAGTCTTTTTCAAATTTCAAGTTGAATTTTACACTTCCATTAAAAAAAGTTCCTGAAAAACATTTACCTGCCATATTGGCATTGACATGGTTGTCATTAAGAAGACTCATGAGTCTAGCCATCTACTCATTGGACAAAGAAACAGGAGAATTGCTGGTTCTATTTTCAAGGTTAACATCAGAAGAAGCATTGTTACTGGTAGCAGGCTTAGTATTAATATTGAAATTTCTTTTTCCATAACCAGCAGGGTAACCGACAAGTTCATAGCATCTATCAATAGTGTGACCAGGCTTGTTGCAGTTAGTGCATTTCAGGTTAAGATTGGGTCCTCTGTTGTTAGAATTATTACCAGAAGTGGGATTTGAACCTTTTTAATTGTTTTTATTGTTCACGTTTTTCTTGTTATCAAAAAACTTTGATGCAAAAGCAAAGACATTAGGTTTGGTTGATCCAGTCCCAGAGGAGAAATTCCTATGGGATTCTTCCCCTGAGACAACAGAAAAAGAAGTTTTGACAGATGGCAAAGGGTCTCTGGTTAAAATGTTGCTTCTAATAGGCACATAAGTGTCATCAAGGCCCATTAAAAACTACATTAACTTGATTAGCTGGTTATGTTTTTCAAAATGTTTTGCAGCATCACAAGTGCATGTAGGAAGACTGATCATAGAGACAAACTGTTTCCATAAAGAGTTAAGATTATTTTAATAATCAGCAAGAGAGGACCCATTTTGACTCAAAGAGTTGATGTTTTTATGTATATTAAAGACTGTAGAACCATCAACTTTGTCATAGGTTTCTTTTAAATCATTCCACATTTCATAGGCAGTTTTAGAATATATGGTACCAGCAAATAGTTCAGGACTCAAAGAGTTTAAGATCCATGTAAGAACAAAAGAATCACAAATATCCCATTGATTAGCAAGACTAGCATTAGAAACATCCTTTTTACAGGTTCTATCAATAAAACCAAGTTTATTGTGATTTCTTAAGGCAAATGTCATAGCAATACTCCATATTTTATAATTTTCAGAACTAGTCAGTTTCACAGACACAATGGGAGTACCACTAGTATCATTAGGGTGCAAGTAAAGAGAATCACCAAAGCTAAATTTTAAATCAGAAGAGGAACTTATGTTAATCACAAATTCATTATTAATAGGTTCATCATCACGGTCAACCATGGTGACAACACAGAAGAGAAAAAATAAGCAGGTAAACAAGAACAGAGAGGGGCAACAAGCAACAACCACTACCAAATAATAATAAACCCAAATCAATCTCCAAACTAACTTAACCTATCCTCCTTCAGACTAAGGAAAACTAAGGACATAAAGTAAACAACTCACGCCCACGTTTCAACAAGTACCAAGCATGTGGATTGGGGTAGGTCAGAGCAGGTATTCATACCACTCAGAAGGTGACTATCAAGGTGTTAACCTACCCGTTTGCACCCACTCAGCTCGAATACTGGTCATCAAAGAAAGAGAGAGGGAACTTACAGTGCTTTGCGCAATGGAATAAGCAAGGACCGATCACAATCACCCTAGATTCACTTAGTCTAGGGATGATTATGATTAATTTGTACCAGAGAGCACTCTAAGATCAAAACCCTCAATTCAAAGAAAATTAGGGTTTTAGGAACAAGCCCTAATTTTCAAATTAAGCTTTAAAATACTCCAAGAGCAAAAAAAAACCCCCAATTCAGAATCAATTAAGGTTTCAGGAACACACCCTAATTATTTTTCAATTGGGCTCCAATAGAATCGGATTCACCAATCCGACCACCACAGATGTCCCAGAACACGATTAATTACCACTGGAGAGATTAAGAGCCAAAAAACCCCAATATCTAGTAAATCCTAGAAATCCGGATTTGAAGATAATCAATAGCCCAAGGCTCTGATACCATGTGCGATGGTATCAAAGAGATAGACAGACCAACAAATGAACTTTTATTCAAGAGTAAGATACAATAGTCTGCACAGATTGCCTAAGACACTACTCAAACTATTACACAAAGAATAAGAGAGATCAACTGATCACAATACACAAACATTTAGAGAGAAGGAGAGAGCAGCTTTGAATAAAGCTGTGTATGTTTAGTGAGTCTAACCCCAGGAAGGGGACTCAATATAAAGGCCAGAAAATACATAAAGCCCCTTCATCTTTTTATTCTTTTGCATAAGCAGCAACTCTTTAGATCCTTTATTAAGTAAGAGTTAAATGTCCAGCTTTGGCCCTTCTACTAGAGCCTGCACACTAGACACACATGTGAGACAACAAGGAAAAACATGTTTGAGAAACATATTACTTTGATGTTTTAGAACACATGTAAACACCAACATACCTACCTGCATTCAGAAAAGCCCTTTATCATAATTCAGGTTTATGGCAGCATATAAAACACCAACGAAAGATATGATGCATGCCAAGGTACATGAAAGGAGATTCTGCAAAAATAGAAAATGACATTCTTTTACTCGGATCCTATTTTCGGTTTCCATTATTTAATCAATAGCATTTTGCCAACAACAACACTAAAAACTAAATTAGAACATACAAATAGGAGATGTAACATCATTAAATAAAATCAAATATCAATTGCATTAGAAATGGTGAATAAAAGCGAAGTAAACATATAATCACATGTAGATTTTACACGAGAAGGGAAATTTAGAGATGGTAAAAGCTCTAATGCTTGGACAGGAAACCCGAAGTGAACTAACAGAGGTGTTTCCATTCTTATTGTCCAGAAAGCATAACAAACGGTTATCTATGTTAGTTGTTTTGATATAACTGATTGTATAAACAGAAGATGAAAATTTGAAAGACGTACACATGAGTTTGAAAGCAATGGACATTAAATAATTAGCTTGTGAGAACGGGGTCTACTCTTTTGCTCAAAATTCCCTATCCCATACATTATTAGCTTGTGAGTTCCTAAAGGTATCACTGAACGAATAACCTGTTCCAATTTTTCTTTAAATTTAATCAAAAACCTAGAATTGTTAAACACTTGTAATGAGACTCACATATGTTCCCTTAGGATTTCGTCTCACTCCTAACTAGTTTCTAAATCATCTGGTTCCCAAAGATCCATTATATTCTACCTAAACCCTAAGAGAAAGTAACAAGATATGATTGAAAGTAACACTTACTACTATTGAGCCGATGATCAAACCTAACCCTAAGAGAGAGAAAATGAGTTTGTCATTTTGATCATCATCCCTTTGTCCTGCTTGGAGAACGGAGGGAATACGAAAATTGCAAAAATCGTCTTTGTGGTTTGGCCAAATTGCACGTTTCGTCTTTGTGGTTCATTAAGTGCAAAAATCGTCCGGATTTTCCACTGTTACGTGCACTTTTGGTCCCCCATCACTAACTGCGTTAAGTGAGTTCCGTCAATAGTTACACGTTAGCCCTTTTGGCTAATGGCCGCTGCAGCACCCGTCCTTTAACTGTTGCAGTGCCAGTCCTTTAACCTAACAACCATTTATAATTTAAATGTTTCGTCCGTTTTTATACGTTTTCATACATTTTTATCCGTTTTCGTCCGTTTTAATACGTTTTTTCCGTTTTTGTCTGTTTTTATCCCTCTTTTTTACGTTTTGTCCATTTTTCTTACGTTTTTATCCGTTTTGTTCTCTTTTATTAAGTTTTCTCCGTTTTTCTTACGTATTAGTTCGTTTTCATCCATTTTTGTCCAGTTTTCTTATGTTTTGTCCGTTTTTCTTACGTTTTTGTCCGTTTTATTTGTTTTTGTTCGTTTTCTTACGTTCTTGTTACATTTTTGTCCGTTTTTCTTATGTTTTTGTTCGTTTTTATTACATTTTTGTTTGTTTTCTTACGTTTTTGTTCGCTTTTCTTACATTTTTTTTCAAATTTTTCAATATGTCGATATACTTTTTTTTCACCAAAAAAAAATCGGAATTTTTTTTCCGAATATTTTTTTCCAAAAATTCTTATTCGAAATACTTTTTTCCGAGAAAAAATTTGGAAAAGGAATTTTCGGAAAAACAAATTCGAAAAGAAAAATTCCGAAAAACTTTTTTTTCGACATATTGATAAATTCGAAAAACAAATTTCAAAAAAAGTTATTATGTTTTTTTTTCAAATTAAAAAAATCAATATGTCGAAATATGAAAAATTAAAATTAAAAAAACGAAAGAAAAACGGACAAAAAGGTAAGAAAAGCGGATGAAAACGGACAAAACATAAGAAAAACAGACAGAAACATATGAAAACGAATAAAAACGTAAAAAAACCTGACAAACCATAAGAAAACCAGATGAAAACGGATAAAAACGAAAGAAAAATGGGCAAAACGAAAGAAAAACGGATAAAAACAGACAAAAACGGATAAAAACGTGTGAAAACGTATAAAAATGGACGGAAATTTTAAATTATAAACGACCGTTAGGTTAAAGGACTGGCGCTGCAACGGTTAAAGAACGGGCGCCGCAATGGCCGTTAGCTAAAAGGGCTAACGTGTAACTATTAACGAAACTCGCTTAACGCAGTTATTGATGGGGGACCAAAGTACACGTAACAGTGGCAAATCCGGATGATTTTTGCACTTAATGAATCACAAGGATGAAACGTGCAATTTGGCCAAACCAAAAGGATGATTTTTGCAATTTACTCTTTATTTTTTGTTTGAGAATGAGTATAAAATGGGTGACTTGGTGTTTTGGGGGTAGCTCTTTTGGATTTTCTTGTTTTGTAAAATACTGTGCAATAGTAATGGGAAAAAAGGTTATAATTTGATAAAAATATCAAATCATATATCTATTTAATAAGAAATTTAGGTCGAATATTGATGATGTACCTTCCGCTATTCTAACGAGCCTTACCATCACTCTTTTACTTAGCTTACCATTTGTATAAAGGGTGATTATGTACCTTCCTAAAGGACAAAGCCTACGCCTTCGTACACATGTTGCCTAAAGTCATTCACGAACAATGGCTACCGTAAGGGAATCTGCTAACCTGCTCCCAAAACACTCGCATAGTCTAACCTTTGTTGGATTCGAAGCCTAACCTTTGTCGAGTTCGAAGCCTCACCTATGTCGAGTTCAAAGCCTAATTAATGACAAGGTCCGAAGCCTATCCTCCGACAAGATTCGAAGCCTAAAGGTCGAAGCCTCTCTACTTACAAACGTGTGTATGATCGAGCTTGTCATACAAGAACTGGTCAAAGAAGAGTCATCAATATCCATGATCTCTGGAAATGCCATGATCTCTGTAACTGTCGTGCCCTCTGTAACTACCTCCACACCTCTGTATAAATAAGGAAATCATCACAGAGGTATGAAGTTAACTTAACCTATGAGATATCATCTTTTCTACCTCAATACTTTCATGTACATAATCACCATGATTGATTCTCACATCGGAGGAGGTTCACAGGGGGCTTCCTCTTGCACTACATCTTACGTAGTGTCTTCTATTTCTTATTGTCATGTTATCTTGTACTCGGCATCACCGCCATCACCCCAAATTCCGTTAATCACCATTGACATCCTAGTATGTGCAAATTATTGCATGATTATTGGTGCCATCCGTGGGACACGCAACAATAAGTCCCGTTTTTTCCGAGTCAAATAACCGTTTTCTGTAACACCCCCAATTTCATGAACGCAGTGGAATTCAAACTGGGTGTTACTTCATGGCACAACAGTTATAACAATATAAAACGAACTCTAATTGAGTCGTTTTAAAAGATTTATCATTCGAATTATATAAATATAAAATTTTACAAAATGAGGTCCCAGTAGTTTCAAGGTTTACAAATTACATTAAATGGATTTTCGAATAATAATAAAATTTATAGCCTTCTTGATTATCTGTGCTCCTCCGTGCCAGCCTCGTTCATTATGGACCTAAGATAAATATGCTAAAGTGTCAACACAAAGGTTGGTGAGTTCATAGAGTTTGTGAAAATAATTATGAAAACCTTGTAAAAATCATCGTGACAAGTATACGTAAATACTAAATGTAGTTTATAAAACCTTCGAGTGTATGACTATTGCACATAAATACAATAACACATAGATATAGTTTTTTCGTTGCCCTAAGTTCCTAGCACCGAAGTTTTAAGTTTTCTAGTTTCTCCTTTCTGGTATCTGCTTAGTTCATGATTCTACTAAGTATGTTGAATCGTCATTGTATCAAGTTGAATCATGGGTTACGTTATTATATACCCATAGTCGTCTCATCCCATTCTTGTATATGTCAATATCGTAGTTTATTGAAAATCTACCCGGTAGGAGGGGGCACCAATCGTTTTGGTTAACCTTTAACCTCGTACCAATAGAAATTGGCATAATCGTTCTGGTTAATCTTCAACCTCGAGCAAATAGAAATTGGTATAGTAGTTGCAATCATAGCCTAGTAGGTAATCTGTTGTTGTACTGATAACGCTACACGTGTCGTTCGGAGTCAAAGGAACTTCCTTTTCATCGAGCAAGTTTTTCAACACCCTAGGCAAAGGAACCTAATCGTTGTAGTGTAGTATTAGGGTAAGCCACGGTATTGATATCGTTCTCTAGGGAATAGGAATGCTAATGAGAAGTTACTACGCTAAGGTTGGGGTTGAGGAAGATTATTTTTATCTTTTATGTTTTTAGGAAATGGAAAGGTACGAATCTCGGGTATTGGATTTGGGGTTGGTATTTCTACCGATTATTCTATTCGTCTAATTATCTAATCTAAGGTGTATGTAGTCTATGTCTAATTATTGTGTGCTCGTATGATGATTTAAAGATGTGTTTACTTAGGTTTTATTACTCCTTAATTATCTCCTATTGATGGTTGAATTGTCACATCCTTATTCTTAATCGCGTTGTGTGTCTAAAGTCGTAGGGTATGCGTTTATCCCTAACTCTTTGAAACTACCAAAGGTTATCGCCTACAAAATCTCTAGGATTTATAAACTTAACACTAAGGTATTCTTCGGATGGTTTAGCCTACAATGACTCTAGGTACTATAAGCTAAGGTTCAACAAAGATTAATCAAGCATTAACTACACAACGGATGATCTATCGCAGTACTAGATCATTAAAAATTAAGATAAGAGACAACCAATCAATATTCAATAATTAAGTTTCATATTCCCTAAGCAAACACACAAGTAAATTAGTCGGACATGGAAAACATGCAAGCATACATACAATTAATTGAATTAATGAAGTAAAACACTTATCTTGATGTAAGATAGGGTATGGAACCCTAAAATACTGTACAAGACAGCCTTGGTTCGGTTTAGGTTTTTACTCCAAAAGACTACACACTGAAAACTAAAAATTCGATTCTATATATAAGATTACAAATGCGACAATCACCTTATGATTTGTGACGCCGTCGGTCACCGTCATTAGGGTTTCGTCTTGGCCACGTTAGTCTTACGACGGTGTCACCTTATGCTTGTGACGCCGTCCCCTTCACTTCAAGTCGTCGGATCAAATCTAGGCCTTTCAATTGCGACGCCTACTCTTTTAAAACCCGAAGCCGTCACTTGTAAATGAGCAATTTACTCTCGAGCCGTCACAAAAGTGGTCCGACGGCGCCACTGTTTTGTGCTCGACGTCGTCACCTTCTGGGCCCAAAGCACTGAGTGTCTCGATTCTTGACTTTGGCCATTTTCTTCAGATATTCGTCTTTTCGTCCGAATAAGTGTTATTCCAGCATTTTGCCTTCAAAATACCTAAAAAGTGAAAAGGAACGATATTAAGTAATAACGGATACAAAAGTGATCAAATAAGGGTTTAAACGACCCCTCAAAAAGGTGCATTTTAAAACCTTATCAAATATCCCTACACTTGGTATTTGCTTGTCCTCAAGCAAATGTGCTTTTAGCCAATTAATTTATAAGTTAGGGGTCATGAAGCATTGGTTTAGAACAATCCACAACATATATAAGCCCCGCAAAAGTCATAACAAGCACGGAAATTACATACTAGCACCTCACATGGGGTGTTTGGATACTCACATATCTCGGGTGTATATGAAATATAACAAGTTGAAAATGGAAGATAAACAGTCATTAACCGATCCTAGTACATAGATTACCATAGGCTTGAGACTAGATCAAACCTCCATCGTTTTGGCGTAAGCACCTAGAAAAGACTATCAAAGAGGTCTTTTAAAGGGTTGTAATGTTAGGCTTACGGTAGGGAAACAAAGGGTTTGGTGGGATAGGCTATTTAGTGGTGGTAAGTCAAAAATCTTTATGTTACAAGCATGCGAAGAATGGCGTTGCTAAGCCAAGACTCGACACTCTAGACTCTAGATAACTGAAACAAACATAAATTTAAAGATAGATGTAGGATGGTAGCCCGTATATTTTTTTTTTTTTTTTTTTTTTTTTTTTTTAATTGACACTCTATTTTTTTTTTTTTTTTTCGATTTTTTTTCATACACTTTTACTCTACCATCCTCTACGATAACATCAAAATGATAGGGATTTATAGGCACATCCCTACACTTGAGTTTTTATTACTCTAACACTAATATGACCCGAATTGAAAAGATCAAAACACTTGAGTACATTATTATGCAAAATAAAGGAATTTGAATTTAACGCCCTTCCCGTCATTTCACAAACTTTAACTTTTCCCATGAGTCCCAATCATCCCAAAACGTGTACAAAGGATATGACTCGACTTAGCAACTTATGCAAGCAACTAGATAATTGAACTAAGGGTTTAGTGTGATAACAATAATGCACTAAAAGTGAGTGCATACAAGGTAGGCTAAGGCGATTTGGGTATACATTTGGGGTGGGGTGTAAACAATGCTCTTCATTGATATTCCGAAAACCAAAACATCACGAGAACCGCGAAAAGGATGTGCTCGAGGGGTTAACTAGGGTATCGTGTACTAAAAATGAGTACAACGCAAAGGTGTGGGATTACTCAACCGATGTGGAAGAAGTAATTATATTACGGTATCAAACAAGGGTTATCCTAATGCCTCTTATCATTTAGTTATTCCTAACTACACAAGTGTAGTCTTACTAGCGATCTCGGGATGCATCACAAAACAAGTTCTAGAATCTATTATACTACCGGTTCACACACTAAGCATTAAAGATGAATGCTTTAATTCCTACTAATCTAAGGGTGATCCTCACATTTTGGGTGGAATTTAAGTGGTAAAGGGTTTTCGTGCTAGTCATATAACTTCCTATCCATGAGACGCTTTATTAAGACTAATGGCCCACTCCTATATGTCATGAAAAAATTTGAATTTGGTGCCAAAATTACCCTAACCGACATTTTCTCATGGTTTATTACACAAATGCAATTGGACAAAGCAAATAGTCAAGGATAAGCATAGTTTCAAAGTTCCCCTTTTATTTTCTCTCCCTACACTTAAACTGAACATTGTCCCCAATGTTCCCGAAAGTATCAAAGTTATGATAATGGAAGGTAATTAAAAATGAAAGAAACTAATACTCCCCTGATTAGCTCGGTAGGATCCGTGTAAAGTGGTGGTTACATCTTTCTTCAAGAAGAATGTTTGCGTTAAAAGTTCCTTCTCATCTTATGTATCTTCTTCTTGGTAAATTAAACCTGCACACTTGAAGAAAACAAATGAAACCTTCGCGTAAAATCGGCTGTAATAATATATATAGGACTCTACTAAACTAGGATATAATGCTTGTGGAATGGATGTTTACAAAATTTCGGAAAATTAAGACCTAGAAAATTCCAAAATTTATAAGTAGCTCGAAAACGAGAAAAGTAATCATTGTTTTGCTCCTTCCTCGACGCGTCAGTTATCCCGACAAAACCGGTCTCGCTATTTTCCGAAAAATTATAGAAAATTTACATCTTTAGAATCTGGAAAAGTTTTCTGCAAAACATCCATTATGACTCGATACAAGCATTTGACTCGAACAAACACACATGTATATCTTTTAATTTATTGTAATTCTCATGTTTACGTTTCTTTTGAAAACGTGTGTAATCCTCCCTACACTTATCCTTTATATAAAATACTTTTATATGTAATTAAAACGAGGTTAAAGACAAAATAAAGCATTTTTACAAATTTAAACATGAGAATAAACAATCAATAAAAGATACACGACACAAACAAGCAAACAATTAAGCATGGGTTGCCTCCCACAAAGCGCTTTTCTTTATTTATGAGTCTTGTAGCTAGACTCAAAGTCGTGCCCCTACGTAACTTCATTACCGTCATCTTCTTCCTCATGACGGTCTCTAGTGGGTGATTTCATGTTGTAAAAGTGCCCTATGATGCACCTTTCTAAGAGTTCGTCCTCTCCCCACTCAGTTCTATATTCGGTCCTAAGTTCAAGCAATCCTTATAGAAACCGAAAATCTTGGCCATAACATAATCCACTCCTTTCTCCTTATCCTTCTCATTCCTATAGTAGACCGATAGTTTAAGTTCCTTTTCATCATTGGAGAGTGATGAAAATTTCTCAAACCAAACGACATTTGGTAGGCTACATCATCGGTCTCATCCTTGAATCGCACTATTCCTAACGAGGGATCATAAGTCATCCAAGGTGTTCTCTAAGAAAGGTTTCCCTAGAATAACGTGGGACAAACTAAGATCTATTGCCGTACTAATATCATCCACTATTATGAAATCTGAAGGAAACATGAAACTACCTACATAGACGGGCAATCCCTTAACTCTACCAAGAAAATTGCAACTAACCCTAGGATTATCGGGATCTTGCCTAGTTGGGATAGGCTTCTTCATTACCCAATTATAGTAGGTGCTAGTCGTTATGTTTATTGGGGACTTGCGGTCAATGTAGGCCTTTGCCATAAAAATGTGTCCTATGCAACATGGTATGTTAAGATTCCAAGGGTTCCCAAACTTGATCCTAGGGCTTCTCCTAACATACATGTGACGGAGGTCACGCACTAAGTGAGGGTGGCGAGATAGTTCTTCTTCCATAGGAAACTTATTGAAATAGTCATTGTCTACTTCATCTTCTTCCTTGGTTGTTCCATTCCTAGGTGTTTCACTAACCTCAAGTATCGTTTCATGTTTCACTTCGTCATTTGTTCTATTAGGTTTTGCTAAGGTGATGGTATTGACGAATTGAACGTGCTTGGCTAGCTTACTTGGGTCCTTAATCTCTACACCAGAAGGTTCAGGAGTTGAGATAGCATTAACCTTCCTATCACTATTGGTTATGGCTTTCAAGAGTTTATCTATCTTCCTATCCATCTCGGCTTGTTGTTGGTTATAACGGTCCGAGAGCTTAGCTATTTGAGCTTCTTGGGATGCGACTAGGTGTTGCAACATCCCCTCAATGTTTTGTTGGTTAGGGCCGTGAGATGGGGGCCATAAGAAATCATTGGATGTGAATTCTTTGGTTTGTCCCCAATAAAAGTCGGGTTTGCCCTTCCATGCTTCTCGAGCGTCATTAAAAGTCCTAGGCCCGGGTGTTGTAGGGAATCTTCCTCCCGTTCCATTAGTACGCGAGGAGGCGTAGTCAACGGAAGCTTGTTCGGGGAATTTGGTGCAAGTGCGCATGTTACTACACGGCTCACACGAGGAAGAAACTTTGTTCACATGGCGTGAAGACTTAGGATTTTCGTAGGAGCTCATTAGGAATTTAACTTGATCTTCAAGCTCGAGCATCCTACGGTCGGAAGGTTGTGAGTCAATGGGAGGCAAGGAGATTTCCTTAACGGTTTTGGGCAACTCACGGGGGTCATTCCAACTTTCGTTGTCATAAAGAGCAAGGTCCTCTATTATACCCCATGATTCTTCCGTGGTGAGGTCACTAAGTTTTCCACCGGCCGCTTGGTCAATGGATCGCTTGGTGGGGAAGTTGACATGATCATAGAAGAGTTGGACTTGAAGCCAAAGATCAATGTCGTGATGAGGGACTTTATGGAGTAAGTCCTTGAATCGAGTCCATGCTTCGTAGAGAGATTCACCTTGATGTTGTTGGAACATCAAGATATCATTCTTAAGCTTAGTGGTTCTCCCCGGTGGGAAAAATTGACCAAGGAAGCAAGAGGTGAGATCATCCCAACTTGAGATGGAGCCGGCGGGAAGTCGCTCAACCCAATTACTAGCTTGGTCCCTTAGAGAGAATTGGAAGAGACGAAGACGCGTGGTCTCCCGAGTAGTAGCATCTAGGTCGACGGAATCGAAAATTTTAAGGAAATCCTTAAGATGCTGATTAGGATCTTTGGAACGAAGTCCATGGAAGGCACATCCGTTTTGCACCAACCGGATGGTGTCGGATCGCAGGGCCGTAGTTTGGGCTTGGTCGGGAAGCTCAATGGTGTTCCTATAGCCTAGGTGGCTTGGTCTCGAGTATTCACCAAGAGTACGGCCTCTTGGCGGGTCATTTGGTAGTAGGTTTATGAATGGTGGTTGGTTGTCACCTTCCACAATGAAAAGTGATGGGGTTACTAACAAAGGTCACGAAGAAGGGGGATAGACTACGAGGAAGCTAAAAAAAATTGGAAAAAATTTACTTGATAGGAATCAAGCAAGGGAACCTAAACGAGGTAGACTCCTAACTAGCTATTCTATTCCCCGGCAGCGGCGCCAAAAACTTGATAATGCTACACGCGTCGTTCGGGGTCAAAGGAACTTCCTTTTCGTCGAGCAAGTTTTTCAACACCCTAGGCAGTGAACCTAATCGTTGTAGTATAGTATTAGGGTAAGCCACAGATATTGATATCGTTCTCTAGGGGAATAGGAATGCTAGTGAGAAGTTACTACGCTAAGGTTGGGGTTGAGGAAGATTATTTTTTATCTTTTTATGTTTTTAGGAAATAGAAAGGTACGAATCTCGGGGTATTGGATTTGGGGGTTGGTATTTCTACCGATTACTCTATTCGTCTAATTATCTAATCTAAGGTGTATGTAGTCTATGTCTAATTATTGTGTGCTCGTATGATGATTTAAAGATGTGTTTACTTAGGTTTTATTACTCCTTAATTATCTCCTATTGATGGTTGAATTGTCACGTCCTTATTCTTAATCGCGTTGTGTGTCTAAAGTCGTAGGGTATCGCTTATCCCTAAATCTTTGAAACTACCAAAGGTTATCGCCACAAAATCTCTAGGATTTATAAACTTAACACTAAGGTACTCTTCGGATGGTTTAGCCTACAATGACTCTAGGTACTATAAGCTAAGGTTCAACAAAGATTAATCAAGCATTAACTACACAACGGATGATCTATCGCAATACTAGATCATTAACAATTAAGATAAGAGACAACCAATCAATATTCAATAATTAAGTTTCATATTCCCTAAGCAAACACACAAGTAAATTAGCCGGACATGGAAAACATGCAAGCATACACACAATTAATTGAAGACATAATTGAATTAATGAAGTAAAACACTTATCTTGATGTAAGATAGGGTATGGAACCCTAAAATACTGTACAAGATGACCTTGGTTCGGTTTAGGTTTTACTCCAAAAGACTACACACCGAAAACTAAAAATTTGATTCTATATATAAGATTACAAATGCGACGTCGTCACCTTATGATTTGTGACGCCACGGTCGCCGTCATTAGGGTTTCGTCTTCGCCACGTTAGTCTTGCGACGGCGTCACCTTATGCTTGCGACGTCCCTTCACCGACGTCGTCGGATAAAATCTAGGACTTCCGAGTCGCGACGCCTACTCTTTAAAACACGAAGTCGTTACTTGTAAATGAGTGATGAGTGTCTAAATACTCATCATTTTGTACTATCTAAACCGCAAAATCATCCGAAAACACTCGAAACACATCAAAATGATCAAAATATCACAAATCGGTGTTTTATGTGTTTTAAATGCAAAATATCAAAATCGATGAAAAATGATTCAAGTTTGCAAAATTGGCGCTTTAGTCCCCAAGTTTTAAAAGTTGTCAAATCTAGTCCTGGAATTCAAAATATGAGTTTTGTCATTCAAGGTCCCTGAAATATTCTAAGTTGTTAAAAATGGTCCTTGAATGAGTTTTTGGTCAAATGGCGGAAAAGGTCCCTAAAGTTTGAAAATTTGCAAAAATAGTCCTTGGACTTATAAAAAAGGAATTTTATGCAAAAAGGGTCCTTGTACTATCAAAGTTGTCAAGTTTGGTCCTTATGATAAGTTTGGAATAGTGGCATGATCAGTCCTTCATCTTTGGTCGAATTACAAATTTGGTCCTTGTGTATAATAAACCAAACCGGACCCCTTTTAAATATCAAACCCAACACAAACACAAGCCCAATCCAATCCTTAGCCCAAACCCAAGCTTGACCCTTGGACCTTGAACCCATGGCCCTTGAGCCCCAGTTCAAAATCCAATTTGGCCCCAGCCAAAGCCAATTGTGACCTCCCCCGTTTATTATTACTCCGGTCAACGAAAGTCAAATGGGCAAGAAAAACCGCCAAAACTGTAGCTCTCCCTCTCCTATGCCTGATATCCAAAACCAGTCATGGTTTTCCATGATTTTCTCCACCCCATCCCCTTACCTTGTCCCCTCCGCCTCCACTAGCACCAAAAACTCTTAATTGACTCAAACCCACTCCATTTAATATCAAAACCTGCTATGAAGAATTTTGGCGCCAAAAATCCACTTGGACGTTTTTGATGCATTTCAATGATCCAATGGCTCAGATATGGTGGGAAACATTCAGAGGACAACATGGAGTCTAAAAAGTCTTTATAAAGGGAAAGAGATGCAATGTATTTCAAGTATCTAGTGTAATAATTAAATTTCATGTCGTTTTAGTTTAATTTTGAATTTCAGTGTTTGTTTTAGTTTCAAAGCTTTGTATTTCAAGTATCTATTGTGTAATAAACCTTTTGAAATTATCAATTTCAGTGTTTAAGTATCAAATTCAGTTTATGCAAATTTCCTTTCAAAAATCTCATATTATGGTAATGTTGTTGTTGGTTGTTTATATGGACTGAAATATATCACATAAGCTCCTAGAAAGCTTATTTAAGCTTTTAGAAACATTTAAAATCGGTTTAGAATCAAAAACAGAAAATCACAAAAATACCAAATAATTAGTGAAAATTCAAAATCGGTTGAAATGGCATTCACAAATGGAGCGGTGGTAGATTATAGATGGCCTTGGGTTAGAAGCTTAGTGGTAAGCTAATAGGGGTGTTAATTGGTCCTTGTTCTCAGTTTTGAGCTTGAAAGCCTTTGTAAGCCTTTTTATTCACTTTTGCATTTCACTGTGGTAGTTGTTCAATAGCTTGAATCTCTGTTTCTTTGTGTTAATTAGTCTTAGTTAAGTGTATTTAATCATTAAAATCAGTTGGTTGTTATTTTTAATTTGTAGTTTATAAAAATTTAGTTTTAACAGATTAAAAGCTCATCATGGTCATTTCAGAGTTTAATGTTGTTATGGTTGATGTTTTAGGCTTCATTAGTTCTAATATATGATTATATAAAGTCTGCAATCAGTTTTATGGTTTACATTTGTGATTTGCTTTGAAAATTTTCCAAACAGGCTCATAAAGGGGTGTTTGCATTAGCTTGTTTATCTGTGATCAAGAGTGTTTAAGACAGTATTATTCCTTGTTCTGTATCACATAAGTGTCTATAAACTCATCTCGCCCAAGAAACTCATCCTCATTTGATCAAAAGTCAAAATTGTATTTGATTTCATCTTGTGTGCTCCCGTTGTTTTTTTATGAATCATGATCAAGGATTTGTGTTCATAAGTTGTTAGTGTTGATTAAATCGGTCTTTATATACCTTAATACATCACATTCGATGCTTAAGATCAAATCAAAGTTCATCTTGGTCAACTTTTAGTTTTTCTTCAAAAGTCAAAATTGTCATTTGGTCATTTTTGAATAAACTTTGGAACTTCAGTGTGAGTTTAATAGTAAGATTTAGCTTAAAAGCTCTTGGGGTATTAAAGTTTAGTTGCTAAACAAAATTAGAAAAATGCTAGTTTTCTTCTCATCAGCTTATTTAGTGCAGTTCATCTAGCTTCTTTTGGGTACCTAGTCTGAAATACTGTCCTTTGCACCAGTTTCATAAGCTAAATCAAAAGCTCACACAGAGCTTGATTGTTGTTCAAATCTTGTGATATTTGGTTCTTTGGAAAGCCAACCTGGTCATCTTTGAGTCCCAAGCTTAAGTTTTAATTTTGAAGCTTGTTTGCTAGGGCTGCAAGTGCCTTTTGTCTTGTCCCATTTATGTGTTTAAGCTAAGTGCTTATTAGCTTCTTCCTAGCTTTTCAGTGTTAATCTCTGTGTATTTTAGCTTAATTTGAGTAGCTTGTAGCTTATTGCATCTTATTTTAGCTTCTGTTTCAATTTGGTGAGCTTGTTTGAGCTTATTTCATCAAAATAAGCTAATAAGCCCATGCTGAGCTCATAAGCTCATCAAATGACTTATTTCAAGTTTGTAAAATTTTTGTGTTTATTAAAGTTTCATATTTTTAGTATTTATAGTTTTCAAAAAGAAAACCGAAAAACATCAATTTAAAATCATTGATAGCATTTATTTAATAGGTTTTAGCTTTTGATTTTTCTTTTAGCTTATTAATAAGCAAATCTTGTTTTTATACTTTTGTTAGTTTTCGTCATCATATAGTATTTTTAGAAAAGTTTCATAATTTTCCTAATCTTTTTAGTATTTATTACAAATTTTAAATAGTTAAAATAGTAATTAATTAGTAATAAATAATTAAAAAGCATAAAAATATCTTTTCAGTTTTAAAATTAGTTTTATCATATTTTAGATTTTTCCAAGTTAAAATTTCATTTTTCAGGTTTATTTTATATTTTCTAGTAATTAAGTGTATTTTAAATAATAATTAATTAGTAATAATTAGATAAAAGTGTGAAAATATATTTTAATTTTAAAATAAGTTTTATAATATTTTAGATTTTTCTGAATCATAATTTTATTTTTCTAGCCTTATTTTGTATTTTCTTCTATTCTAGAGTATTTATTAAATAGTTAAAATAGTTTTTAATTAATAATAATTAATTAAATAGTTATAAAAATAATTTTCTTTTTCTAATAATTTTCTTTTATTTTTAGGATTCCAAAATGTTATTTTCATATTTTTAGGTCTTTTATTTCTTAGATTCCACTTTTATTTTGTACGATATCGTAGTTTTAAACGACGTTTTACGCTTCATTATCTCGATTGTTGTACTTTCCAATTCGTATTCCATTCCATTCCAATCAATCAAGAGTGTAATTTCTCATCTAAACCTTTATCGATCACTATCCTTAGTGATCACTCTATCATCTGAATTAGTTTTGACACACCATCGAGTCTCCGTGGGACTAAACGACCCGGAATTCATTGTATTCTCCAGACTTCATTGTATTCGTGTTTTAAGCGGTTTTAGCTTTTACGGTTAGCCATTCACAAGTGGCTAGCTTGTGTGAGGTAGCTTGACTGTTTTCAGCACAGATCAAAATTTTGGCGCCGCGGGAGGCTTTAGCGTATGTTTAGCCATTTTCAAACCCATTCTTGCACATATACCACCATTTGTAAAGAGTTTTTTGTAAAGTTATAATAAAATCTCAAAAAGTTCATTAACACTTTTCCTAAAGTGTTAACAAACACCAAAAAAATATAAAACAACAAAACAATCGTAGCATTTTCTATCTTGTATTGTCTTTAAGGTGATTCTTAAAACAGTACGATTTGGTCAAACGAGACGATACCTAAAATATTGTCCAAAAAGTTTTTGAACCCTTTGCACAAATCTATACCTACGTCTTTTCGGTGGTACTTAATATATACATAAAATCAACCACCGCAAATCAAGGCAAGACACCTACTAACCTGGGGTGTGACCATAATAAGTTCCGAACATCGATTTAAAACTTGCCTTTGTGTCACTTGTGATTTGGTGTACCTTTTTCAAAGAAGCCATTTCATTTGTGATTATTGGTTAAGTTCAATTTTCGCTTTGCCTCATTTGTTTTGAAAATTGATTTTTATACATAGTGCATGCGCACTGCTCTTCCGATTCTACAAGTCCACTTTCTCGAGCTTGAAAAGATTCCTCGTGAGACGTGAGGACGCTCGCTCCTTCACCGTGATCGAGGAACGTCTACCACCACCACCTCCGTCGAAATGGCGGAAGACAAGCCGATGAATGAGCTTCTCCAAGCACCCATCGAAGGTTACGGAGATGCCATTGTTGTCCCACCATCGTGGTCGATACCTTTGAGCTCAAAACCGGGTTGCTTAATCTAGTAACCCAAAGCCAATTCTATGGTTTTGAGCGGGATGATCCTCATGCACATATTCGATGGTTTAACAAGATTGCATCTACCATCAAGTACAAGAATGTCCCACATGAAGCTATCAAGCTTCTTCTGCTCCCATTTTCTGTAGGACAAGCCCGGAATTGGCGAGAAACAACCCCTTGTTCCATTGAGACATGGGAAGATCTAGTCACCAAGTTCGTTAACGATTTCTATCCTCCATCCCGAACCACAAGTCTTAAGAATGAGATAATGAAATTTTCTCGAGATTTGATGAATCATTCGGGAGGCATGGGATCGTTACAAAGAGTTGCTTCATGAGTGTCCGCATCACGGTTTTACCGAGTTAATGCAAATGGATACTTTCTATAATGGTCTCAACCGCACCAATCAAGACTCTTTGAATGCCTCCGGAGGTAATTTCTGAGCAAGACCACCAAAGAAGCCTTGCAAATCATTGAGAACAAATCTCGTGTCCGCCTTTCCGAGCAAAGACATATCGGCCTCATTTGGACCTTCTTCTTCTTCATCCCGTGAGTACATCTAGCACCGATGCTAAGATTGACAAACTCACATATATTGTTCAAGCTTTGGTTCTTGCTAACCAGAAGAAAGTAACCTTCACTCGAGACACCAACACATGGTGAAGTAAAGAAAGTCGAGAGTTGTGTCACTTGTGGTGGTCCTCATGCTTACTACAACTGCAGATCGCCACCGATGGTAGTCCATTTGAAGCCAATGCTCTAGCCGGTAGTTCACAGCAAGGAGGTAATCAATACCGTCCTCAAATGAACCACACTACCGTGCTAACACTAATCGAGCACCACCCGGTTTTAACCGAATCATAACATGCAAAACCGAATCGTAACCAACCCGTAATGAACCAAGGTTATCAAAACCAAGGTAATTTCTATCCCGCACCAAATCAAGGTTTTCAACATCAAGGAAACCTTAATCAAAACAATTTCAATCGAGGGAATCAATTTCATGGGAATATAAATCCTAATCAAGGAATTTTGGCTATAATCAAAACATACTACCTCAAATTATCCCTCCAGCCTCCTCCCGCCATTGTTCCTCTAGACCATCATCGATGAGTTATCAAGCAATTCATGAAATCCCAAGATGAAATGAACAGTTGTTGGTCACCGATTGTCGATCTTAAGAAGTCTTTAAATGATCAACCCTCGGGCTCGTGAAAACTTCCGAGCAACACGATCGCTAACCCGAGGGGCGATGCAAAGGCGATCACAACCAAGTGGTGTTTCATATGATGGACCTACTATTCCTACTACCTCTTCTTCTTCTCTCCCGAAGGTAGTGGAAAGTGAACCTAGGACACATAATGGACCTACGACTCCAATGCCTCCTCCACCGTGGCAATGAGTCAAGTTACCAAGGAAACAACGGACAAGGTGCATTATTCAAGCCCACGGCATCAAGACACGCCCTACCTTCTGTAGTCCAACCTCAAGTTGTCCAAACCCAAGTCAAATCAAGGAGTTGTTTTGAACCTCCCCGTAGCTCCCTGCTGAGAACCGTAAATCCAAATCTTCTATTCCTTACCCTTCACATTTGAATGAACAAAGCTCATGCGAGAAAGCTACCATCAAATGGACAAATTTTTCCAAATTTTCCAAGAGTTACATTTTGACATAAGCTTTGCGGATGCTATCATGTCGATGCCCAAGTTTGCATCAACTCTCAAACACATGTTAAGCAATAAGGAAAAGTCGCTTGAAATGGCAAAACTCCTCTTAACGAGAACCGCCACGGTTATTCAAGAAGCTTCCAGAAAAGCTAGGAGATCCCGGGAAATTTCTCTTACCTTGTGTATTCCGTGAATGGTTGAATGCTTTGCCTTAGCAGATCTTGGTGCAAGCATCAACCCGATGCCTTATTCGATGTGGAAGAAACTTTCTTCTTAGGAACTTACTCCTACATGCATGACTCTCGAGCTTGCGATCGTTTCCATATCCCGTCCTCTTGGCATTGCCGAGGACGATTTGTGAAAGTAGGAAAGTTCCATTTTCCACCGACTTCGTGGTTGTTGATTTTGATGTCGATCATCGGGTTCCTCTCATTGTTGGTCGAGGATTCCCAAGAACGGGCCGTGCTCTCATTGATGTATTTGAGCAAGAAATCACATTGCGTGTTGGTAATGAAGTCGTCACCTTTAACCTTGATCAAACTTGAGGTACTCCGCAAATTATGATTCGAATCGGTTAACCGAATAGATATCATTGATGTTGCTTTGAAGAGTACTCTCAAGAAGTTCTTGGTTATTCTCATAATTCGTGAGTGGGATTCCACCACATCTTCTCAACCTATCATAGCCAATTCTACTCCTTTTCTCACTCCGTTTGAGGGAAGCGACTTCATCTTAGATGAGATTGAAGCATACTTGGCCAGTGATTCTGTTCCATGGGAAATTGATCACGCTCCAATTGACATTTAGGGGGACATACTTCTCATTGAGAAGTTTCTTAATGATGATCCATCATCAACCCCTCACTCTGGTGATTCAATTCCTAATGAGATTAATCAAAATGAGATTAATCTGGAGGGAGATATTCTTCTTGAGGAATTGTTGAATCAGGACACTTCTCCTCCTCTCCCTCCCATCAAACTTCATAACAAGGAAGTCAAATCAGTTGAGAAAACTAAAGAATTTCCTGAGGTTGAGCTTAAGGACTTACCTCCTCATCTCGAGTATGCATTTCTAGAAGGTGATGATAAATTACCAGTCATTATTGCTCAATATTTGAGTAAAGATGAAAAAGCTGCTCTCATAAAGATCTTGAAGTCACACAAGCAAGCAATTGCTTGGAAACTCTCCGACATTAAAGGTATAAACCCTGAGTTTTGTACTCAAAAAATCTTAATGGAGGATGACTTCAAACCAGCAGTTCAACATCAGAGAAGAGTAAATCCAAAAATCCATGATGTTATCAAACAAGAGGTTATCAAACTTCTTGATGCAGGATTGATTTACCCGATCTCGAGATAGTCCTTGGTTAGCCCAATTCATTGTGTTCGAAAAGGGTGGCATTCTTGTTGTCACAAATGAAGATAACGAGTTAATTCCAACTCGATTGGTTACGGATGGCGTGTGTGTATTGACTATCGTAAGTTAAATGACGCCACCCGTAAAGACCATTTTCCTCTACCCTTTATGGACCAAATGCTTGAGAGATTAGCGAGGAACGAATACTATTGTTTCCTTGATGGTTTCTCGGGTTACTTTCGATCCCTATTGATCCACGGGATCAAGAGAAACCACATTCACCGCCCATACGGAACTTTTGCCTACAAGCGTATGCCTTTTGGTTTATGTAATGCTCCCGCACGTTCCAACGATGTATGATGGCCATTTTCCACGACATGATCGGGGAAACAATGGAGGTGTTTATGGATGACTTCTCGGTCATTGGGGATTCGTTTCAAACATGTCTCTCCCATTTAGATAAAATGCTTCAAAGGTGTGAAGACACCAATCTTTGTCTAAACTGGGAGAAAAGCCACTTTATGGTCAATGAAGGCATAGTCCTTGGCCATAAGATTTCAAAAAACGGGATTGAGGTTGATAGAGCAAAAGTCGATGTTATTGCTAAATTACCTCATCCTACTACCGTCAAAGGTATTAGGAGTTTTCTAGGTCATGCCGGTTTTTATCGTAGATTCATTCAAGATTTTTCTAAAATTGCCCGGCCTATGACCCATCTTCTTGAAAAGGATGCTCCTTTTATCTTCTCACCCGAGTGCATTGAAGCTTTTGAAACATTGAAGAAAAAGCCATCAAGCACCCATTCTCGTTGCTCCCGATGGGATTTACCCTTTGAGCTCATGTGCGATGCAAGTGATTTTGCTATCGGTGCGGTCCTAGGTCAACGAGAGCTAAGCATTTTCACCTATTCACTACGCAAGTAAAACTATGATCAAGCTCAAACTCATTACACCACCACGTAAAAAGAGCTATTAGCCGTGGTGTATGCATTTGAGAAGTTTCGCCGCACTTAATCTTGACCAAATGCATAGTGTATACGGATCACTCGGCTCTCAAACATCTCTTTGCAAAACAAGATGCAAAGCCGAGATTGCTCCGCTGGATTCTCCTCCTTCAAGAATTTGATATCATTATACGTGATAAAAAGGAGCCGAGAATCTAGTCTGGCGATCATCCGTCTGCATTAGAAAACCCTCACCAAGATGTTTTCGAGAAAAAGGAAATAAATGAAACATTTCCTCTCGAGACACTCAATGCGGTTTCTTTTCGTGGAAACTCTTCTACCCCATGGTTTGTCGACTTTGCAAATTACCATGCGGGTAACTTCATTGTGAAAGGATGTCGACCCAATGAAGAACAAATTCTTCAAAGATGTTAAACATTATTTCGGACGACCCTACTTGTTCAAAATCATGCGGATCAAGTCATCCGACGGTGTGTTTATGGACGTGAAGCTATTGACATTCTCACGACTTGCCATCTTGGACCCACCGGGGCCATCATAGTCCAAACAACACCGCCAAAAGGTGTTTGATTCCGGTTTTATTGGCCCACAATCTATAAGGATGCCCACGAATTTGTCAAAGCTCGCGACGCTTGTCAACGTCATGGAAATATATCTCAAAGAAATGAAATGCCGCAAAATGCCATTCAAGTTTGTGAGATATTTGACATATGGGGTATTGACTTTATGGGGCCATTTCCTTCGTCTCGTGGTAACAAATACATACTCGTGGTCATTGACTATCTGTCAAAATGGGTTGAAGCAAAAGCTTTACCCACCAATGATGCCCGAGTTGTTGTGAAGTTTTAAAATCACTTTTGCCGTGTTTGGAACTCGAGAGCGATAATCGGTGATCGTGGTACACATTTTTGCAACGATCAATTTGATCGTGTCATGCAAAAGTATGGTGTTACCCACCGTCTCTCATCGCATACCACCCCAAACAAGTGGGCGGGTGGAAGTTTCAACCGTGGTATTAAAAGGATTCTTGAAAGGACGAGAGGCGAAAATCGTGCATCCCGGTCGGATAAGCTAGATGACGACTCTGGGCCTTCCGTCTGACTTACAAAACACCCATCGGTGTACTCCATACAAGCTAGTGTACGGAAAGGCATGTCATCTTCCGATTGAGTTAGAGCACAAGGCATACTGGGCCTTAAAACATGCCAATTTCGATATTCAGACAGCTGGTGATCATAGAAAAGTTCAAATGAATGAATTAAATGAACTTCATGATCAAGCTTACGAGAACTCTTTGATCTACAAGCAAAAGACAAAGAAGATTCATGACTCTAAAATCAAGAACCGCGTTTTCAACATTGGTGATCGAGTCCTTCTTTTCAATTCAAGATTGAAGATTTTCTCGGGGAAGCTCAAGTCCCGTTGGTCTGGTCCATTCACCATTTCTAAGGTTTATCCTTATGGTACCGTTGAGTTATCTCAACCCGATGGTCCTAATTTTAAAGTGAATGGTCATCGAGTGAAGCATTACTTTGGAGAGGACATTCCATCTGTGGTTGTCCCGGATCTACAAACTTTCCCCATGAACCAATGAATGCGGGGATCGAGTCAAGCTAGTGACTCGGGAATCAAAAACAAGAGCACACACCATATGGGTTTTCACCCATGTTTCGTCTTCTTACCCTTTCTACCACCCTAGTGTGGGGAGTTTCCCTGTTGTTGTATATAAAAGTTTCAAAAAAAAAAAAAAAAAAAAAATTCTCTTTCAAATAATGGCCGTAGTATTTCCCTTTTATGTTCTATGTTTCGGTATAACCGCCGGTACTTTGAATATTGAGGGCAATATTCATTTCTAAGTGTGGGGGGGAATTCTCACGAATTTTATCATGTAATTATTCCACCCAATTCCCCCGTTTTTGGCCAAAATTTTTTTTTGGAGTAAGTGTTCTACACTTACTCAGCATATGGTTATCAGTCCGTGATGTCTAATAGACAAAAGGATTGGCTAATCCAGGAGCAAACGGCTCTTGGTAAAGATTTCTCAAATCCATTTATATGGCTTGCAATTTGCCCAAAATTGTATGGTTCTCAACTCACCATATCCTAATAAGTGAAGAGTTGGCTAGCCCGCAAGGTTATGGCTTGTGGTAAAGGCGATGGAAAATCCATAATTGGTATTCACTCACCAAAGATAATTCGATAATTTATCTAAGATTTGGCTAGTCCAGAGCAAACGGCTTCGTAAAGACAAATCAAATCCGTTCTGACTTATGATTTGCTAAAAATCATTTGGTTATCGTTGTACCAAGGTTCTTACTTGAATCGAAACAACTGGCTACTCCGTAGTGATGGCTTTTGGTAAAGAGTTTTAAAATCCATTAAAGATCTAAATCATTGCTAGGGACTAGCAATATCTTAGTGTGGGGATTGATGAGTGTCTAAATACTCATCATTTTTGTACTATCTAAACCGCAAAATCATCTGAAAACACTCGTAAACACATCAAAATGATCAAAATATCACAAATCGTGTTTTATGTGTTTTAAATGCAAAATATCAAAATCGATGAAAATGATTCAAGTTTGCAAAATTGGCGCTTTAGTCCTCAAGTTTTAAAAGTTGTCAAATCTAGTCCCTGGAATTCAAAAATGTGAAGTTTTGTCATTCAAGGTCCCTGAAATATTCTAAGTTGTTAAAAATGGTCCTTGAATGAGTTTTTGGTCAAATGGCGGAAAAGGTCCCTAAAGTTTGAAAATTTGCAAAAATAGTCCTTGGACTTATAAAAAAGGAATTTTATGCAAAAAGGGTCCTAGTACTATCAAAGTTGTCAAGTTTGGTCCTTATGATAAGTTTAGAATAGTGGCATGATCAGTCCTTCATCTTTGGTCGAATTACAAATTTGGTCCTTGTGTATAATAAACCAAACCGGACCCCTTTTAAATATCAAACCCAACACAAACACAAGCCCAATCCAATCCTTAGCCCAAACCCAAGCTTGACCCTTGGACCTTGAACCCATGGCCCTTGAGCCCCAGTTCAAAATCCAATTTGGCCCCAGCCAAAGCCAATTGTGACCTCCCCCGTTTATTATTACTCCGGTCAACGAAAGTCAAATGGGCAAGAAAAACCGCCAACACTGTAGCTCTCCCTCTCCCATGCCTGATATCCAAAACCAGTCATGGTTTTCCATGATTTTATCCACCCCATCCCCTTACCTTGTCCCCTCCACCTCCACTAGCACCAAAAACTCTTAATTGACTCAAACCCACTCCATTTAATATCAAAACCTGCTATGAAGAATTTTGGCGCCAAAAATCCACTTGGACGGTTTTGATGCATTTCAATGATCTAATGGCTCAGATATGGTGGGAAACATTCAGAGGACAACATGGAGTCTAAAAAGTCTTTATAAAGGGAAAGAGATGCAATGTATTTCAAGTATCTAGTGTAATAATTAAATTTCATGTCGTTTTAGATTAATTTTGAATTTCAGTGTTTAATTTAGTTTCAAAGCTTTGTATTTCAAGTATCTATTGTGTAATAAACCTTTTGAAATTATCAATTTCAGTGTTTAAGTATCAAATTCAGTTTATGCAAATTTCCTTTCAAAAATCTCATATTATGGTAATGTTGTTGTTGGTTGTTTATATGGACTGAAATAGATCAAATAAGCTCCTAGAAAGCTTATTTAAGCTTTTAGAAACATTTAAAATCAGTTTAGAATCAAAAACAGAAAAATCACAAAAATACCAAATAATTAGTGAAAAATTCAAAAATCAGTTGGAAATGGCATTCACAGCTGGAGCAGGGTAGATTATGGATGGCCTTGGGTTAGAAGCTTAGTGGTAAGCTAATAGGGGTGTTAATTGGTCCTTGTTCTCAGTTTTGAGCTTGAAAGCCTTTGTAAGCCTTTTTATTCACTTTTGCATTTCACTGTGGTAGTTGTTCAATAGCTTGAATCTCTGTTTCTTTGTGTTAATTAGTCTTAGTTGAGTGTATTTAATCATTAAAATCAGTTGGTTGTTCTTTTTAATTTGTAGTTTATAAAAATTTAGTTTTAACAGATTAAAAGCTCATCATGGTCATTTCTGAGTTTAATGTTGTTATGGTTGATGTTTTAGGCTTCATTAGTTCTAATATATGATTATATAAAGTCTGCAATCAGTTTTATGGTTTACATTTGTGATTTGCTTTGAAAATTTTCCAAACAGGCTCATAAAGGGGTGTTTGCATTAGCTTGTTTATCTGTGATCAAGAGTGTTTAAGACAGTATTATTCCTTGTTCTGTATCACATAAGTGTCTATAAACTCATCTCAGCCAAGAAACTCAGTCCTCATTTGATCAAAAGTCAAAATTGTATTTGATTTCATCTTGTGTGCTCACTGTTGTTTTTTTATGAATCATGATCAAGGATTTGTGTTCATAAGTTGTTAGTGTTGATTAAATCAGTCTTTATATACCTTAATACATCACATTCAGTGCTTAAGATCAAATCAAAGTTCATCTTGGTCAACTTTTAGTTTTTCTTCAAAATTCAAAATTGTCATTTGGTCATTTTTGAATAAACTTTGGAACTTCAGTGTGAGTTTAATAGTAAGATTTAGCTTAAAAGCTCTTGGGGTATTAAAGTTTAGTTGCTAAACAAAATTAGAAAAATGCTAGTTTTCTTCTCATCAGCTTATTTAGTGCAGTTCATCTAGCTTCTTTTGGGTACCTAGTGCGAAATCTCGTCCCTGCACGGTTTCATAAGCTAAATCAAAAGCTCACACAGAGCTTGATTGTTGTTCAAATCCTGTGATATTTGGTTCTTTGGAAAGCCAACCTGGTCATCTTTGAGTCCCAAGCTTAAGTTTTAATTTTGAAGCTTGTTTGCTAGGGCTGCAAGTGCCTTTTGTCTTGTCCCATTTCTGTGTTTAAGCTAAGTGCTTATTAGCTTCTTCCTAGCTTTTCAGTGTTAATCTCTGTGTATTTTAGCTTAATTTGAGTAGCTTGTAGCTTATTGCATCTTATTTTAGCTTCTGTTTCAGCTGGTGAGCTTGTTTGAGCTTATTTCATCAAAATAAGCTAATAAGCCCACTGTTGAGCTCATAAGCTCATCAAACAGCTTATTTCAAGTTTGTAAAATTTTTGTGTTTATTAAAGTTTCATATTTTTGGTATTTAAGTAGTTTTCAAAAAGAAAAACCAGAAAAACATCAATTTAAAATCAGTGATAGCATTTATTTAATAGGTTTTAGCTTTTTGATTTTTCTTTTAGCTTATTAATAAGCAAATCTTGTTTTTATACTTTTGTTAGTTTTCGTTATCATATAGTATTTTTAGAAAAGTTTCATAATTTTCCTAATCTTTTAGTATTTATTACAAATTTTAAATAGTTAAAAATAGTAATTAATTAGTAATAAATAATTAAAAAGCATAAAAATATCTTTTAGTTTTAAAATTAGTTTTATCATATTTTAGATTTTTCCAAGTTAAAATTTCATTTTTCAGGTTTATTTTATATTTTCTAGTAATTAAGTGTATTTTAAATAATAATTAATTAGTAATAATTAGATAAAAGTGTGAAAATATATTTTAATTTTAAAATAAGTTTTATAATATTTTAGATTTTTCTGAATCATAATTTTATTTTTCTAGCCTTATTTTGTATTTTCTTCTATTCTAGAGTATTTATTAAATAGTTAAAATAGTTTTTAATTAATAATAATTAATTAAATAGTTATAAAAATAATTTTCTTTTTCTAATAATTTTCTTTTATTTTTAGGATTCCAAAAATGTTATTTTCATATTTTTAGGTCTTTTATTTCTTAGATTCCACTTTTTATTTTGTACGTATACGTAGTTTCTAAACGTACGTTTTACGTTTCTGTTATCTGATTGTTGTGCTTTCCAATTCTGTATTCCATTCCATTCCAATCAATCAGTAGTGTAATTTCTCATCTAAAACCTTTACTGATCACTATCCTTAGTGATCACTCTATCATCTGAATTAGTTTTGACACACCATTGAGTCTCCGTGGGACTAAACGACCCGGGAATTCATTGTATTCTCCAGGACTTCATTGTATTCGTGTTTTAAGCAGTTTTAAGCTTCTTACGGTTAGCCATTCACAAGTGGCTAGCTTGTGTGAGGTAGCTTGACTGTTTTCAAAGATGATCAATGAGCAATTTAGCTCTTCGAGTCACAAAGTGGTCCGACGGCGCCACTGTTTTGTGCTGGACGCCGTCACCTTGGGCCCAAAGACTGAGTGTCTCGATTCTTGACTTTGGCCATTTTCTTCAGATATTCGCCTTTTCGTCGAATAAGTGTCATTCCAGCATTTTGCCTTCAAGATACCTAAAAAGTGAAAAGGAACGATATTAAGTAATAACGGATACAAAAGTGATCAAATAAGGGTTTAAACGACCCCTCAAAAAGGTGCATTTTAAAACCTTGTCATGTACCTAGTATTTATTGCGTTTGTTTATTCTGAGTGAGTCAACTTAATGGTTACACTAATCATAATAGATCTAACCATAGTATTCGTGTTCACTACGCATAGTGCTTAATGGTTCATGATATAGAAACTTTAAATATGGTAATAATGTTATTTAGCATGAATAAACATTTAGTTCAGATACAACATATAGTTTACAAATAATCGAAATTGAATTAAATAGTTGATCATGTATCTCCCCCAAAGAGTTTACAAAATAGTTATATGATAGAAAATGGGGCTATGACTCATCGTAATTCGTAAAAGTTTAGAATAATTGTAAAAGTAAAAGAAAGTAATTGAGCATGTATCTCCCCCCAAAATAGTACAAAACAATTAAAAGTGGGGCTATGAAACTTACCGTGAGTTAGATGATGTTTAGTGAGTAGTGAAAGTGGTGGTCGAGTCGTAAAAACCTCTACAAGCAACCAATAATATGGTTTCGTGTCTTAATTTATGAAAAGCATAAATGAGTCTATATATGTCATTTTATATTGATCATGATGCTTTATATGGTAGTTTGTGCATGTCGTCTTTATAGAAGTGGTTTATAAACATTTATAATTTTATCTCGCACTACCGTTCGGGCCATCATAATTCAGAGGTCATGTAGTAAACGTTCGAGGAGCTAGGACACTTTAATTCGTAAATCCAGCAACTAGTCAATCCGTTTACCCAAATGAAACCCCTCACATGAAGCTCCCTAGTTTTGTAGTATTTGATTTGGAAAAATATTTGTTTTGGCCATTTTGATTATATGACATATAGTTTAAGTGGTTACATGGTTTACAAAATAAGCTTGGTCATGTTCCGTAGGCGGGTTTGAGTTGGTTTAGATGTTTAACAAAAGTAATTTGGTCCTTTGGTTATACAAGTAACTTAAATGGTTTTACAAGTCCTCTTAGTTTTACAAAAGTTACAATTCCGAAGGTCGAATAAACTTAGGAAAGTTTATTTTGAATGAAGATTGATATTTGTAAAATTCATGGTTTATCGATGGAGTAGATCCAAATTGTATTGGTGTTTGTGTTGTTTTGCTAAGGCTAAGGCCTTAGCTAATGGTCTCGGCTTAGAAAGTCTTGAGGCCTTAGTCGTAGCTTTGTCGTGGCTTTGGTCTCGGCTACCATGGCCTTGAGACCTCAGCCTTGGCCTTAGCCACGGCTGTGGTCTCGGTCTAAGGCCTTTAGGCCATTTGGTTATACTTTAGCCATGACAAAGTGTATAGCCGTTTGGCTATACATAGGGCTGTTAAATTATTTTTAACAAAAAAGAACATTCGTTATGCATCTTTTAGGCCGAGTTTCCTCGCTGTGGACATAAAACATCATTCCGGACAACTTCAAGTTTTAATATTTTGATGAATCGGACCAGAAGAGCCTCTAAAATATTCAAAATTTGAGCAGTAAGCAGTTTGGCAGATTCGGTTTTTTTGTTTCGCTAATTTCTTTTAATCATATCTTTTCACTCGTGTGCCCGTTTTGGGTGATTCAAATTGCTAAGTTTTTACTATAAGATCCTCTATAACGGTATGTTATCTATCTAAGGTCATGGCTATTCTAGTTTGGTCATTTTTCATAGCATAAGACACTAGTTTACTTGTTCACTTACATAAGTTAACATATAATCTTTTCCAACTTGTTTTAAGGGTTTGTACATCATGAATTCAATTGAAATGACCATGTATAGCATGGATTAAGTATGAGAAATATGTAAATAATGTTGAGCAAGAACACTTCTTGTGTGGCTTGGAGATCATCAATGGAAGGAAGAAACTATAACTTGGATCAAACAAAGCTTGACAAGAGCTTTGGAATTGATAAAGGACTTACACTCTTTAATAATTCTTGAAGGAAAATACCAAAATGAAGTGTGTTTTGTGTGTAGTGATGGTATGAACGACACAAGGAGAGGGGAGGGTATATATAAGCTAGTTTTGGTCAAACGAGGTGGAGAAAATGAATACTTACCAAGCTTGCTTGGTAAGCTTGTGTTGGTGGCATGATGTTGTGCTAGATTGGCCTTGATCATGTCAAGTGCCCTTATCAAGCTTCCTTGAGAAGCCTAATGAGGATTTCATGAGAAGCTTGATAAGTTTCTTGCATTATCTTGCTTTTACGGAGTCAGTTTTGGTCCCGTTAATTGCTAACTGTAAGTTGTTAAGTCACGAAACGTAAAATTGGGTATCGTAAAAATTATGAAACTTGTAGAAATAATTAAAATTATCATTACACTCTATATTAATAAATAAATTGAGTGATAAGTTTCATGGATCGCGTAAACATTGTTAAAACTAGAAGCGTAGGTTTAAAACGCATAAATTGCGTAAAACGCAAAATCGAAAAATGCAAAATTCCAAAATTCTTGGGAATGTCGTAGGATGTGAGTGTTTCTATTGTTTGTAATGTTGTATGGATATATCGGGATGTTCGAATGACGTTTAAACCTAAAAGTAAATCTCAGACACGGTTTTGTGAAATCGGTTCTGAATGGATTCAACGTACGTCGTCAGGACAACTCGATGAATATCAACTCTCTTGTCATGATAAATGAAAAAAATTTGAGATGAATAGTAAAATTGAATAGTAAAAATTTGAGATTGGTTAGTAACTTGAAAATGCGAATTGTTACATTTTCCCTAAATAACGGTCGATTTCAACCGCAAATTCTGACATCGTTGTTACCAAATGGAAGCGCCGTTGAAATCTCAACTTTTATCTCAAATCACGAGATTTTACTCCAACTACAAACTTCACGTTTACCATTTCCACAACCTCTGTCAGGTTTATGTCACACCCCGTCAATGGCAGAAACACGAGATGTAATTGCCAAAAGCACATTGTATAACATCATAGATTCATACCTTACAATTGTTACAACAATAGTTTACAAAACATTCCTTGTTTAAAAATTTAAAAGTGCAACATGTCTCGTTTGAAATTTTACCGTCTTGAAAACTTGGTAGCAAAATATCAAATGGTCTGAATACAATAAACGTGCCTTCAAATACCTTAATAATGATCATCTAAAAATGGTACTAGAAAACATCAACATAATGTTGGTGAGCCGTAGGTTTAAGAGTAAACCACGAAACTTAGAATAATATAGCGTAGGACAACAGTAGCATGATACACAAATATAAACACTAAGAGAAACCACGATACATGTGACAACTCAACCTGCCAAAATGTTACACACATGTTACTAATAGTGTGGAGCTACCCCAGATAGTACTATCAAATGCTTCGGCTACAAAACGGAGTTAAACAGTTGCGCATAATGTCACAAGTGAGGAGATCACACAACAAGGCACATATTGCAATCAAACGCACATATTTTTCCAAAAACATTAAACAATATATCACAACATAAAAGCATTTAGAAAATATTTGAGTACCATTTTCACCCCAAAGGAAACATGTAAAAAGTGGGCCTATGAGAACTCACCTCAAGTACAACAATGCAATCACACAACAACAGAATCAAGAAACAATACAACACAATGGTACGAACTCTGCACGACCTAATACATAAAGACTTGTCTCAAAATCTGACATATGAAAAGTAATCCAATGCGCAAGCATTTCGAAAGTTAAAGTGTTTCAGTTTCCAAAATAGTCGTATCATCATTATAAAAAGAGTTTGATATCATCATTCGTGTAATGGTAAGAAAGCACAGACTCAGGAGTACACACGCCAAAAAAAGGATCAGATAATGACATAGTCGAGAAAAGTACTAATGAGAAGTTGAGTCGAAGAAGAAATGACAAAAGATAGTCAAAAGAAATAACGACAAAGGAAATATCAATAAAAGTAGTTCGATTGGTAAGTTTCGGTATTTACCCCATAATCCCAAGTACTTTGTATAAAGCACAGTTGTTTTATAAGTAAATGTAAGTTCGGAATTTTAGTTCTAAAAATAAAATGTTTTACATTTAGGGTTATACAATTCATCGATTGACTAAATCTTTAACACAAGAGTTTTTGGAAATAGGGTTTAAGTATATAATTTTTTGTAAAATTTCGCCATGACCCGTTCATTTACGAAATGTTCCCAAGTCAAAAGACTTTGTTGCAATTACATTTCCCAAATAAATTTAATAGAAAGTTAATATAGAAAATAAAGTGTATTTATTGATTATTAGACATTATTTCCTTATTGTATCTCCGTTACGAATCTAATATATTAAATTCGTCACGAGTTATATATATTGTATCTGTTTCAAGTCCAATGTCCAATAGATGTCAATACGGGTCCAATAATTGTCCAAATAGTCCAAGTCAAAATCAATGTATAATCCAATCAATGCCACAATCCCAAAAGTAATCCGAATTTACCAATTCAAAGTCCAAAACAAGTCAAATATACAAATGAAAAGTCATACAACAACCCCAATACCTTTAGTTATTCCAAAAGTCAATAAGCATATAATTTAAGTTTTTAAGTTTTACCAAATAACTCTTAATGTTTTATTTTGCCAAAACAAACACACTCTCCACTGGTTTTGTTTAGGGGCATTTACATACATCCCCACCCAAACTTCAATAATTACATATTTCCCCAAAGCATGCTTTAATAGCATTGTACATCATGCATTAAAAACTTGTGTTTTGAGAAAATATGTAATTTTTGAAGTTTCCTTGGGTATATATGAAATTCCCCCTTTTGTTTATACCAAAATTTACCACCCATACGGGTTGTGGTGGTTGACCCATGACAACAAACAACAATCACCTCTTGGTATTGTTTTTGAACCAAAACTGAAAAGAAATAGACACCCGATCAGGTGTGTTGGTTAGACCAAGCAGAGACATAAACCCCATGGGTGTGCCTCGTGAACCGCAACATTACAAAACACTCTCGAGTTCTTATTTATTGACAATCAACAAAAAACCCAAATAAGCTCAAACAACTTATTAATAACTCGAATAAGCCGCAATATATGAGATAAGATACAATGAATCTGAACATAAACAAATCAAAATACAACCAAATCAGCTCTAAGCTCAAGAATAAGCTACGAAATAGGCAGAACTCATAAACCCAAAACCACTTCCACTACGGCCCAACCCAAAACAGCTTTACCTTACCACTCGCATTAGAACTGTAACAAGAACAAGAGGAAGAAAGATAAGCCGAAAAGCACTATTCGAGTGCTTGAAAATAAGCATTCGAAATACACAAAAGTTTTTAGTCCAAGAATAACCACATTCGATGATACCTTTTGTTTCAAAACGTTTCCACAAAAACCGATTCACACAAAACTTTTTGTGAATCGTTATTCTAACAAATCATTACCAAAATTCATTTTATTGGTTAAAATCAAAGAGAAGATAAAGAAAAATATATGAGGTTCAGTTTTATCTTTAGCATACCAAGAGGGATAGAGGGAGAAAGGAGACGAATCGGACACAAACATGAGCTAAAACCCACGAACATGTTGGAGGTGGTGGTGGCACACGACGGCGGCGAAGGAGAGACCAAGTGGTTAGGGTTTGTGTTTTATGATTGAAACCCTAATAGCTATTCTTTATATATCCAAAAGTATCAAAGACCAAATGACAAGTATAAGGAAGTCAAGGGGTGGCGGTGTAACTTTAATTCCAGGGACCTTTTGTGTAATTTTTGTAAAATAATGGCTCGGGACTAGTTTAGGCTCGATAAAAGTCGTATGAGAATTTAAAGCTTGCGCGGTTATTCTTAAAACGGTTTTTCCAATATAATCAAGTAGTTATATGACTAGTTTTGTGTAAAAAATGATATAAATCATTTATAAAAGGTTTATTAGGTCAAGATTTGTGTCGGTACCCGTTGTGCGTAGATTTCACATATGCGAGATAACCTTTCGACTTCAAGTCCAGTGAGCCCGGAAATGCTCAGAAGTGTTACAAAATGAACTCACATGCAATAATAATTGACTTTATTATTAAAATACGTTTGAAAATTATCGACTGTCACAAATAATTTCGAGTTTTATGAACAAGTATTGCCCCAAAAATTTCAGTTGCTACATTTTAAACACAATAACCTCTGTTGTAACCTATGTTATGATTTGTTTTGGATAGAAGGTTCAAATTCATTAACCTTTATAGGAACCTTTGTTTAGGTTCGTTTTAAGAAGGTCCAAACTCAGTAACCTTCTTAGGAACCTCTGTTTGGGTTCCTTTTAAGAAGAAAGTTCAAACTCTGTTCCCTTCATAGGAGCCTCTGTTTGGGTTCATTTTAACAAGAGGGTTCAAACTCACCAACCTTAATAAGAACCTTTGTCGGGGATCGAAATCAACAACCTCTGTGGCATTCTTCGTAACCTCTAGCGTAACCTCTATTGCAGTCTTCGTATCAACCTTTGATGTAACCTCCGTTAGGGTTTAATCTGAGGAAAAGGGTCGAAATAACCTCTGTTCCATCTCCGTAGCAATCTATGGTGCAACCTTCGTAAAGGTTCATTTCAGGATTTGGAGCACTCATGGGACATTCAAGTATGGTTGGAACCTTCCTTCTCGCAATGCTTAATACAAGGTAGGCAACATAGACTTACAAAAACGAGAGAGGATACCCTTTTGTCAATATGGTATTTTTCTATGAAACTAATACGCCATATTGGCTCTCTTTAACTACAAAGCATGTTCTCTATATGTGAAACTTTTGATGTTTATTAAGAGCACTATAAACCATATTTTAGTGAATCTCTGCTCATGACACAATGATCATTGAAGATTGTACAACATTGACACAAGATACCCTATGTTCTAGAACCTCTGTTAGAACTTTCATGTTGTTTTTAACATAAAACACCATCCATGCAAATAAAATACATGATGTTCGTGAAGAAGCCTTAAGTCATTTTCTACCAAGCTTTACCATGTCACCCGTGACGATAAGTCCATTGCAGACAAAGCCTCTTTTGACAAGGAATTTCACACAAGCTCTGTCGAGATGACAAAGACTCACATTCGCGTACTAGATAGTAAGAAACTTTCTCGTGGAACTTATATTATCGTATATTTTGAGATGACAGAGCCTCACATATGCTGACATAAGTCTTTGTTGATATGACTATGGAGCATCAATATGCTGACATAAGTCTCTATGAACACAATTACAAAGCATAACCTCTTATTCATAAGTGTCTCCGTTGACACAATTACAGAGCATCGCCTCTCGTTCACAAATGTCTTTGTCGACACGATTACAGAGCACAACCTCTGATCCATAAGTGTCTATGTCGACACGATTACAGAGCGTCGCCTCTAATCCGTTTCTCGACACGATTACAGAGCATCGCTTCTGAGTGTATCTGTTGACACGATTGCAGAGCATCACCTATGCTAACATAATCTATAAGTGTCTCTGAGCCGTCTCTCGGTTCACCGGCCGGGTCAATACGGGTTTTAAAACATTGCTAATGAGTATAAGGTAAGGTGAGACCATGAACTTGAACAATAGGAGTATGGGTTCTTTTTGACTTTTTTTTTCCTATCATGTATGTATAAATATAAAAATGAAATAACATTATCAATACACCTTACATAAAGAATGTAAAAAATGTCAAAGAAAAATAATTTTTAGTCTTATCAAATTATTTATATACAAAATGTTGAAAGCATATATCTTAAGTAATTAGTATAACAGATGGTTATACAACCTGAAAGCATAACAAATGAACTTAAACGATATGTTGAAAGCATATAACTAATTAGTACTTTCTTCGTACCAAATTATTGTTTTCAGATAAAAACCACACAGTTTAAGAAAATTAAAATCACTACACTCTTAAATCAATCAAATATTATCTTTACTCACAAAACTTTCTTTTACGTAGTAATTGGTTGATAAAAAAACGAGACTATTATTTTGAAATATGCTAAAATGGAAAAGGTTGTTATAATTAAATATTATGGGCTTATGTATATTCACTCTTAAATACCCGGTGAAAAAACTATACACTCTTATCTTACTAGCCCGACCTATTAGAGTTTACAGATACTGATGCGTGCCAAACAGTCAAACTAAATCACTCAAGCCTGCCACTTGTGAATGGCAGACCGTAACAAGCTTAAAGCGCCTAAGCACGAACTCAATGAAGATCTGGGAGTATAGTGTTTCCCGGTCGTTATGTCCCAAATGAGCTATGCAATGGATTATCAAACGTATAGTGATCGCGAGATTTGAACGGGAAAAGGATTTGAATAGGATTATAACTACAGGAGAAGCCAACAAATTACAACGGCTTAAATGCAAATTAAAGGAAATTAAAAAGATAAAATCTATTAAATAAACGCTATCACTATATTTAAAATGATGTTTTTATTTTTATGTTTTTACAAAACTGAAATAAAAACTACGCGACGTACAAATAAAAACGTGAAACTAACACAATATTAACCCTAAAAATATGAAAATGATATTTTTACAATCCTAATGATAAAAGAAAATATTTAGAAAAAGAAAATTATTTTTATAACTAATTACCTAATTATTATTAATTAAAAACTATTTTTAACTATTAAATAATTACCTAAAATACAAGAAAATAGGAAATAAAGCTAGAAAATTAATTTTTAAGACTTAGAAAAATCTAAAATATCAAAAGAGAATTTTCAAAACTATTTTTATATTTTTCTGATTATTTTTCTATTTTCTAGGAATTTTAAACTATTAAAAACTAATTAAATTATTTAAAAATACAAATTTAACTAAGAAAAATCTAGAAAATATTTTTTTGGCTTTTTATATTTATCTTAACTTAAGAAAAATGAAAAATTATTTTTTTGAACCTTTTCTTAATTATTTGTATTTAAAGCTAATTAAAAATGCTTAAAAACTAATTTAAATTAAGAAAAATAGCAAACCAACTTGGAAAAATCTGAAAATTTCAGGAAAAGTCTAAAATTATATTAGGAAGCTAGGAAAAAAAGAAAAACAAGGGCTTGAGTGGAGGAATATGCAACTGATGAGCAAGTGCTTATTGAAATAAGCACTTGAATAAGCAAATGGAATCCAAAAGGCACCAAACCAAAACAGAAGCTTAAGTATGCTAAAATGACCAAAATGCAACAAGTTTTAACTAGCCTAAACCACTGATTTGCAAGTACAATGATTTGGCTTATTTGAGCTTAAGCACAAAACAGATTAAAGGGTACCAAGTTTGAGCTTATGCATAAGCTTCAAAATAAGTGAATATGAAAAATGATATGGGGCTCTATACTAGACCTGGGTGAGAGCTTATAAACCAAATTACAGACCTAGACAAGCTCAAATGAGACTTGTGCAAGGTCGCAAAACTCTGAAAACCCCATCAGGGGCTTAATGCCTTGACAGGCATATGACACCATATTGACAAGCTTGTTTGGAGCTTAAACAAAATTCACAAAATTATACTAAAATAAACATAAGAAAATAGACCAGCATGAGATTTTAAAACATCAATTTTCACTAGAAAAGACCTAGAAATAAGCTCTTGAAAAATCCCTCTAGATGGGCTCAAATCTGGTTTTGTGCATTTTGACTTTTTAAGCAAAACTGAAAAGTTGACTATAATGAAATTTGATCTTCAAAAACAGATTTATAATGATGATTTAAGAAGAAATAAGATCAAATAATGCTATCCTATATGGATCTACACCTAATATGCAAACTTTCTTGTTCAAACAGTTACAGATATGCAATTGAAAACAGAAAAATGGTGATGTTGACTATAACTGAATCAGAGCTCAAAGTAAAAGCCTAAGTCTACTGAGTGAACCTAAATGCAAATATCTAAGCCACTCCTATCTCAATTAGCAGCCTGCAACTCAGATATGTGAGCTAATCCAAACAGTCCTTCTGAGACAGTTTCACCACTTCTCAAAGTATCCTACAAATCCAAGCTTAAACAACCTTCAAACCAGATTCAACTAACCATCTTACACCTATATGAAGCATTATCAACAACATTTTATAATAAAACCTATCTGATCTATGTGTGCATGTTATATCAGACCTATGCAGAAAACTTATAGACTAATAACAAAGATGAAAACAGATTAAACTAACAAATAAACTACTGATTTGAAACTAAATCATGCTATAATGAACACTATTTAAGCTAGACTAACCAATATCATGGAATCAGATTATAAAAGAGATATGGTACTCACATGAGGCCAAGCAAAACAAATGTTGACTGAGAATCATACTCTACTATTCTATACCATTAAACATCCAAATTAACCCAATATCAATACAATTTCATCATTACTCCCACAATCCAGATCCAAAGTAGTGAAGTACTGCATTTTGACCTAGTTTGACTTATGTTGACCATGGATCAAAACAGTTTGAAACTGAGTTATTGGCTTTCTCACAGCTATGAATAGCTTATATAAGCTTGATTAAGCTTACAAATAAACTTCTAAGAATTTGCTCATAAGAATTTGAAACTAAAAACTGCAACAAAAAGCCTTAAACATGGAACTTAAATAAAAGACTTGGATTGATGTTCAAAACACATTACAAAGATGATTTAACTAAAATGTGATACAAAGAAATTGAAATTACACTATTTTGAACTAAAATAAGACATTTAATTGAGAAACGACATTAAAGTAAATTGTAAAAACTAGCTACTTCTCTATCTTGCTTCTCATTGCTCCTTATATATTCCAAACATCTCCCCACTTGTCTCTGACTTGATCCCACCATCATTTTGGTCCATTGGATGTCTTAAGATCATTTTTGGCCATTGATTGTTTTAGCGGAAAAGGGATTTAACCTGTTGTGGGGATTGAGTGTGAAGAGGGTGAAATAATCAATGTATCTTGTATTCTTATGTTTGGAGGGAACAAGGTGGGTGGAAAATTGAGCTGGAGGAGGGGGGTTGTGTGTTGCAGGGTTTTGGCAGAAGAAGCAGGTGGAAGAGATGAGGTTTGGCGCGTGTTTTGGGTGGTTTGACTAGCCATTTGACCAGGCTAATAATACAAAAAGGGGGTTCAAAATGGTTATATGGCAGGGCCAAAAGGATAGGCAGGCCAAAAAGGGTTTTAGGCTTAATAATTATCAAGGGCCATATGTGTAATTTTCTGAAACTTCAAGGACCTTAACTGCCAATATCTCAAAGCTGCTCCAAGGACTAAAAGTGACAAGTTCCAATAATGCAAGGACTAAACTTGCCATTTTTGCAATTTTCCAGGGGCCATTTCTGCCAAATTTCAAAGTTGGAGGACCAAACTTGTAATTTTCTCAAACTTTTGACATTTTTCACCAAAGGACTAATTTTGACAAGTTATGATTTAAAAAGGACCTTTGGTGATTTTGTCTTTTGAAATTATGTGCTCAGGGACTATTTCGACAATTTTGAAACTTGAGGATGAAGCGCCAATTATGCAAACTTTGCTCATTTTTCATCGATTTTAAACATTTTGCATCCGAAACATATAAAATGCAATTTTGGAATATTTTCAGTATTTTGATGCATTTCGAGCATTTTAAACGTTTTGCGATTCAGATTGACTAAAATGATGAGTATTTACACACTCATCAATCCCCACACTAAACTATTGCTAGTCCCTAGCAATCTTTTGAGAAAAACTAATGGATTTCAATCTCTTTACCAAAAGCCATTACTCGAGTAGCCAAATGTTTCGGTTCAAGTAAGAACCATGGTACATCGATAACCATGTGATTTTGAGCAAACCACCGACTTCCAACGGATTTGATTTGTCTTTACCGAATCCGTTTGCTCGGACTAGCCAACTCTTAGATAAATTATCAATATTATCTTTGGTGAGTGATTACCAATTATGGATTTTCCATCGCCTTTACCACAAGCCATAAACTTGCGGGCTAGCCAACTCTTCACTTTTAAGATATGGTGGTGAATACCATACAATTTTGGGCAAATTGCAAGCCGTCAACGGATTTGAGATATCTTTACCAAGAGCCGTTTGCTCTGGATTAGCCAATCCTTTTGTTTATTAGACAAGGCGGATCGATAACCAAATGAGTAAGTGAAAACACTTACTCAAAAAAAAATTTTTGACCAAAACGGGAATTGGTATAATTATATGATAAAATTCGTGAGAATTCCCCCACACTTAGAAATGAATATTGCCCTCAATATTCAAAGTACCGGCCATTATTTGAAAGGTTATGCCGAAACAAAGAATATATAAGGGAAATACTACGCCATTATTTGAAATATATATTTATATATATATATATATATATATATAACATATGGGCAACTCCCCACACTAGGGTGGTGCACATGGGTGAAAACCCATGTTTAGCTACTGTTTTTGATTACCGAGTCGCTAGCTTGACTCGACCCCGAATTCATTGGTTCATGGGGAAGCAAAGTGGAAGAAACAATCTCCATCGGACTTTCATTCAAAATGTTTGGACAAACATTTGAAGCACGTGAAAGTTCCACACCGATGAGATATATATAGAACCGGCTCAAAAATGATAAATAAAAATGCCGGGATCAAAGATAGTGTCTTCATTCCCGAAGGAGTGAAGATGAAGGGAAATCACAAGATATTTGAGGAAAGGAAGAAAGGTCTTGATAACAATCAAGATCCATTCTTCATCCTCAAATGCAGGCATATCGGGAGGAAGGGTGAGGGTAGTATCACCAATAAGCAAACTCATACGATAGAGTACACCTTCCTCCGAGCCAATATCATCCTCAAGATCAAAATAGAAATGATCATGTTCCGGAGGAGATATGTCATGAGAGAGTTCACCGGAGAACTCTTTATGAAGAGAATCATTCACATGAGGTGAATTTGCGAACTCTTGTTCCATTGTGGGCTCATCACTATCCTCAATCTGAGTATCAAAGAGTGGATTCTCAGAAATTGAAGTGAATTCAGAGTCGAATTCAAATAGAGGATTGGTGAAAGTAGCTTTGAATGTTTCGGGAACAAAGTGATCAACATTCTCTATTGGATTGTTGGGATAAGAAGTGAGTGAACGATCATTATCAATGAGACTTTCAGTCTCTCCCAGATCGGCTTCGAAATCAAAGAGTGGATTGATGTGAGTGAGTTCACCGGAGAACTCCTCAAGAAGATGATCGACATCGAGTTGTGGAAGTGATGCCTCAACATACTCGATGTTTCCATAAGAAGTCCAATCGTCGCTAACATCGGAGAAAGTTTCCAAATGATCATTTGAACACTCAAGAGGGAAGAAGAATCACACATGTGATCGGTACCTGTGACTCTCTCGGGATTGGGACAAGGTTCTCAACACTAGAATTTATGAATTCGTCCGATTCCTTTTCGTGAACAGTGTCAAGATGCTCGTCCCCATGTTCGGAGAGTGAGTGGGAGCTTGGTGTGATAGCAGTTGTTTGAGAATGAATCTCAAGCTTTGGGATATCATTGATGAACTTGATGAATATTTATAGAATTGAAGGATATCAAGTGTATCCTCATCATCACCGTCATCGAGAATGAAACGAAATTGAGAGCTAGATCCGTCGCTTTTCTTTTGCAATTGATTCCTTAATAGATTTTTCAAACGCAATTTTGGAATTTAATTTAGCGACCGCTCTTGCCTAATAATTCTTCCATGGATTTTGGATTATCTTGGGAATGTTTACATTCCTTCAAATCTTCACTAAATCCAAAAGATCAAGGAGAAGATTTTGAGGAAGTGGATCGGTGAGGTGGTGCCGATTCATTTAGTCTTGTAGAGGTTGGTCATGATACGAAGAGTCGTAATTGTTACAAGGAAATGGATTCCTTGTTTGACAATCGAGCTAAAGTGAGGACCTCCACAATACTCACAACAAGAAACCGATGTGGTCGTGAGTCACATGTGTTGTAGTCATAATTGTTATCGGGAACCCGCTCATAGACAAGCGTGTTTCCCAATGGACAATCATAACGGAGTGTGAACCACCACAGTACTCACAACAAGAAATCTTTGAGTCTCACGGTGTGGTAGCCGATGGAATAAATCGGTTGTGTTATGGTAAGAATAGGGATCTTGGTTAAAGATGGACCCGTTTCCGACTCCACCATGCTACAACCGGGGCAATTGCCACCATTATAAGGACCACCACACCATTGAAAACCAAGAGGGTGAGGATAAGACATAGAAAGAATCAAAGGTTTTCGGAGGGGTAGGGATGAAGAATCAAAGATGTGAGAGGGTAAAGATGGATATTTTGAATTTTGGATAAACATTTTGTAAAACAAAGACCGAAAATCTTTTGGGTTTTGATTTTAAAAGAGAATATAAACACATACAGATGGTATAAACAAGGAGTGAGGATTCAAATCACTAATCTGCTAGACGGAAGATTATCAAGACTGACTCCCGGCGTGGCGCCAAAATTTGATGCGTGCAAACAGTCAAACTAAATCACTCAAGCTCGCCACTTGTGAATGGCGGACCGTAACAAGCTTAAACCGCCTAAGCACGAACTCAATGAAGATCTGGGAGTATAGTGTTTCCCGGTCGTTATGTCCCAATGAGCTATGCAATGGATTATCAAACGATATAGTGATCGCGAGATTTGAGCGGAAAAGGATTTGAATAGGATTATAACTACAGGAGAAGCCAACAAATTACAACGGCTTAAATTCAAATTAAAGGAAATTAAAAAGATAAAATCTATTAAATAAACGCTATCACTATATTTAAAATGATGTTTTTGTTTTTATGTTTTTACAAAACTGAAATAAAAACTACGCGACGTACAAATAAAAACGTGAAACTAACACAATATTAACCCTAAAAATATGAAAATGATATTTTTACAATCCTAATGATAAAAGAAAATATTTAGAAAAAGAAAATTATTTTTATAACTAATTACCTAATTATTATTAATTAAAAACTATTTTTAACTATTAAATAATTACCTAAAATACAAGAAAATAGGAAATAAAGCTAGAAAATTAAAATTAAGACTTAGAAAAATCTAAAATATCAAAAGAGAATTTTCAAAACTATTTTTATATTTTTCTGATTATTTTTCTATTTTCTAGGAATTTTAAACTATTAAAACTAATTAAATTATTTAAAATACAAATTTAACTAAGAAAATCTAGAAAATATTTTTTTGGCTTTTATATTTATCTTAACTTAAGAAAAATGAAAAATTATTTTTTTAAACCTTTTCTTAATTATTTGTATTTAAAGCTAATTAAAAATGCTTAAAAACTAATTTAAACTAAGAAAAATAGCAAACCAGCTTGGAAAAATATGAAAATTTCAGGAAAAGTCTAAAATTATATTAGGAAGCTAGGAAAAATAGAAAAAAAAGGGCTTGAGTGGAGGAATATGCAACTGATGAGCAAGTGCTTATTGAAATAAGCACTTGAATAAGCAAATGGAATCCAAAAGGCACCAAACCAAAACAGAAGCTTAAGTATGCTAAAATGACCAAAATGCAACAAGTTTTAACTAGCCTAAACCACTGATTTGCAAGTACAATAGATTTGGCTTATTTGAGCTTAAGCACAAAACAGTTAAAGGGGTACCAAGTTTGAGCTTATGCATAAGCTTCAAAATAAGCTGAATATGAAAAACAGATATGGGGCTCTATACTAGACCTGGGTGAGAGCTTATAAACCAAATTACAGACCTAGACAAGCTCAAATGAGACTTGTGCAAGGTCTGCAAAACCTGCAAAACCCCTGTGCAGGCTTAATGCCCTGCACAGGGCATATGACACCATATTGACAAGCTTGTTTGGAGCTTAAACAAAATTCACAAAATTATACTAAAATAAACATAAGAAAATAGACCAGCATGAGATTTTAAAACATCAATTTTCACTAGAAAAGACCTAGAAATAAGCTCTTGAAAAATCCCTCTAGATGGGCTCAATCGGTTTTGTGCATTTTGACTTTTTAAGCAAAACTGAAAAGTTGACTATAATGAAATTTGATCTTCAAAAACAGATTTATAATGATGATTTAAGAAGAAATAAGATCAAATAATGCTATCCTATATGGATCTACACCTAATATGCAAACTTTCTTGTTCAAACAGTTACAGATATGCAATTGAAAACAGAAAAATGGTGATGTTGACTATAACTGAATCAGAGCTCAAAGTAAAAGCCTAAGTCTACTGAGTGAACCTAAATGCAAATATCTAAGCCACTCCTATCTCAATTAGCAGCCTGCAACTCAGATATGTGAGCTAATCCAAAGCAGTCCTTCCGAGACAGTTTCACCACTTCTCAAAGTATCCTACAAATCCAAGCTTAAACAACCTTCAAACCAGATTCAACTAACCATCTTACACCTATATGAAGCATTATCAACAACATTTTATAATAAAACCTATCTGATCTATGTGTGCATGTTATATCAGACCTATGCAGAAAACTTATAGACTAATAACAAAGATGAAAACAGATTAAACTAACAAATAAACTACTGATTTGAAACTAAATCATGCTATAATGAACACTATTTAAGCTAGACTAACCAATATCATGGAATCAGATTATAAAAGAGATATGGTACTCACATGAGGCCAAGCAAAACAAATGTTGACTGAGAATCATACTCTACTATTCTATACCCATTAAACATCCAAATTAACCCAATATCAATACAATTTCATCATTACTCCCACAATCCAGATCCAAAGTAGTGAAGTACTGCATTTTGACCAAGTTTGACTTATGTTGACCATGGATCAAAACAGTTTGAAACTGAGTTATTGGCTTTCTCACAGCTATGAATAGCTTATATAAGCTTGATTAAGCTTACAAATAAACTTCTAAGAATTTGCTCATAAGAATTTGAAACTAAAAACTGCAACAAAAAGCCTTAAACATGGAACTTAAATAAAAGACTTGGATTGATGTTCAAAACACATTACAAAGATGATTTAACTAAAATGTGATACAAAGAAACTGAAATTGCACTATTTTGAACTAAAATAAGACATTTAATTGAGAAACGACATTAAAGTAAATTGTAAAAACTAGCTACTTCTGTATCTTGCTTCTCATTGCTCCTTATATATTCCAAACATCTCCCCACTTGTCTCTGACTTGATCCCACCATCATTTTGGTCCATTGGATGTCTTAAGATCATTTTTGGCCATTGATTGTTTTTGGCGGGAAAAGGGGATTTAACCTGTTGTGGGGATTGAGTGTGAAGAGGGTGAAATAATCAATGTATCTTGTATTCTTATGTTTGGAGGGAACAAGGTGGGTGGAAAATTGAGCTGGAGGAGGGGTTGTGTGTTGCGGGGTTTCGCGGAAGAAGCGGTGGAAGAGATGAGGTTGGCGCGTGTTTTGGGTGGTTTGACTAGCCATTTGACCAGGCTAATAATACAAAAGGGGGTTCAAAATGGTTATATGGCGGGGCCAAAGGATAAGCGAGCCAAAAAGGGTTTTAGGCTTAATAATTATCAAGGGCCATATGTGTAATTTTCTGAAACTTCAAGGACCTTAACTGCCAATATCTCAAAGCTGCTCCAAGGACTAAAAGTGACAAGTTCCAATAATGCAAGGACTAAACTTGCCATTTTTGCAATTTTCCAAGGGCCATTTCTGGCAAATTTCAAAGTTGGAGGACCAAACTTGTAATTTTCTCAAACTTTGACATTTTTCACCAAAGGACTAATTTTGACAAGTTATGATTTAAAAGGACCTTTGGTGATTTTGTCTTTGAAATTATGTGCTCGTGGACTATTTTGACAATTTTGAAACTTGGGGACTGAAGCGCCAATTATGCAAACTTTGCTCGTTTTCATCGATTTTAAACATTTTGCATCCGAAACATATAAAATGCAATTTTGGAATATTTTCAGATTTTGATGCATTTCGAGCATTTTAAACGTTTTGCGATTGATTGATTAAAATGATGAGTATTTACACACTCATCAGATACACTCTTGTAACTTTTTGAATCACACACATAATAATAATTCTCTCTTCCTCATCTCATTCTTGTGTTCTTGTATTATATTCATAACACATTATTAGCACGAATCACTCAAAACAAAATACTAAGGTTTAAAGAGAAGAGTTTAGTGAAGAAAAAAAATCATAAAGGTTTACGTACTTCGGGATACATCTGATCTTTGCACGAGAGATAAAGCCAAGTGTAAATTATAAATCATGCACATTAATATTATGTATTTATTTTGTCAATACCATTTGATGTGAATTGATAACGTCACCATAAGTTTGGTTTCTAAGACTATTTTACGTACAGTATTTCATGTCTTTCTTTGCTGTTTATTACAGTAGGTTTTAGTTGGCATCTTTAATTTTGATTTGGTCATATTCACTTTGGAATCTAGATGTCTTTAAAAAAAAAAAAAATACGGAGTATGATTTTGTGAAAGTTAAGCTATTCTTAATTTTTTTTTTCTTCTTCTTATCTTAATCAAACTTAATTGTAGTTTACGAGAACGCAAAAATATTATATTGTGATTAAATAAAAGATAATCAAATAATATAACATCATGATATTGTTTATATTTTTATCAAGATCACCGAGGTGTAAGGATGAGCATTTCGATTGGAATCCCGAAACCAGAACCGTATCGATTTTTGATATACAATACGGTACCGGGACTACGAAATAAGGTGAAAAAAATACGGGACCGGTACCAAATCGGGAAATTCCCGAAAAAATGGGAAAACCTGATTTCCCGGTACCGATATCCGAATCCCGCTCGGTACGGTACGGTACCACTAATTTATGCTAGGAAAAAAATTAGTACCACTAATTCAGTATGGAGGTACCGTGCTCATCCCCTAGCAAGGTGTATTATGATCTCCTTATGTGGATTAAAAAAAAAGTATCATAGCCTCATGTTATGATTATAATTATTGTAGAACCTCAAGTTCTACTAAGATAAATAGAATCAAAATACAATAACCTCAAGTTATTCTTATATATAATAGAAACTCAAGTTCTTTGTGATTTTTTTTACATGAATCACGATAACATGACCTCATAGTCATTGTTATCATGTATTTTCTTGTATGAACCTCAAGTTTAATTTTGATTCCTTCAAAAGAATCACAATAAGATAACATCTAAGTTATGGATATAATGGTTTAGAGAACATAAAGTTCTACTATGATTCCCTCAAGAGAATCAATACATAACCTCAAGTTATGTTACAATTTTATTTTTTGAGCCTCAAGTTCATGTTTTCAAATTGATTCTTAAAACGAATCAAAATACCATAAGTTTGTGCTATGTTAAAATGAAAGAAAAATAATATATTTAGAATCTCAAGTTCTAATATGATTCTTTCATAAGGATCAATATCATAACCTCATGTTATGTTGAAGAAAAAGTTATTATAACCTAAAGTTCTAATTTAATTCTAATAGAATCAATGACATAACCTCATGTTATGTTAGAAAAAAAAGATAAAACCTCAAGTTTTATAATTGACTCCCTCAAAAGAATCAAATAATATAACTTTGTGTTATCGTTATATATTTGTATAGAACCTCAAGTTCTATTGTTGTTAATCTTATCGATATAATTATTTAATCATATATTGTTTACTAAATTCCTGATTCGCATATGTTTCTACATGATATTGGCTAAAATTATTTTGCATAACATGATATCTGCATGATATTTGCTAAAGTTATAATTATTTAATCATTTATTTGCTTGGCTTGTGTAAAGGGGTTAATACTCGCACCATTTTTTTTATACATACATCATATTTGTGCATTACAGTGTTGTACAGTGTGCATTATAGTGTTGTACAGTGTGATGTGGTGTATGTATAAAAAAAAATAGTGTGAATATGAACACCCAATATATGCATTTACTATGAATAAATAAGCTGGCAATCTAGACCCGTTTGGGTCTAGATGAGTATATACAAAAAATGATAACTTGTACGTTAAAATTAGTCTATCTTTTCCGAATCAATTATGTTCGTACTTGTATTTGTTTGTAAAGTGAAATATCTGATCATTTATTCTTGTTAAATTGAATTTAAGAAAAAAAAAAGAAAAAATTAAAAGGCCTATACACTAATAACAAATATCAGCATTGACAATAGAAAGTTTAACTAATATAACCAAGATTAGATATGCTGCCTTAATGTAATACATCTATTTTCTGGTTTAAAAGTGTGGGAAGGGATCGAGTGGGGATTGGATTTTAAGTAGGGATTGTGCAAAAATATCACAATAGCTTTAAAAAAAATTCAAAAAATCTGAATAAATTAAAAAAATTATAGAGGACAATATATTATTAAGAATCGCTGAAAAAAAATTAAAAAATCGTTTTAATGGTTAAAGGTAATGTGATATTAACGTCTGATTTTGACTTTTTTACAAAAGTCAAGATCAGATCTTGATATCACATATTTTTTTTAAATTTAAATAAAATTGTTAATATCACCGTAACAATCATAGGTTTTTAATATCATGGTTCATTTTTACATGTAAAAAAAGTTTAATATCAAGGTTGGTTTTATAATGTCACCGTAACAATTATGGGTTTTTATCACGATTCATTTTTACATGTAAAAAAGCTTAATATCAAGGCTGGTTTTATAATATCACCGTAACAATCATGGATTTTTAATATCACTATTCATTTTTATATGTAAAAAAGCTTAATATCAAGGTTGGTTTTATAATATCACCGTAACAATCATTTGGGTTTTTAATATCACCGTTTTATAATATCATGTTTTCATAATATCGTTAATATCACAAGAGGTCTCAAAAAAAAAAAAAAAAAAAAAAAAAAAAAGCCTAGAAAATCAAAAAATTTAAAATAAAGAAGACAACAATAGTAAATATCGCTCAAAAGGAAAAAAATTAAAAAAAAATCGTTTGCATGGTCAATTGGTACCGTGAATTTAGCGTGTGTATGTGTAGATCCAGATCTAGTCAAAAGGAGAATTATATGGTCAAAGAGATAAACGGCACAAATAAATCCGCACATCTCTACTTAAAATTAATATCCGCACATGATCCCACTCTAAAAGTGTAATATAGTATATATTTACTATCGTAAAGGTATCTATAAATATGTGCTATATATATAAATGTTGATAGCGTAAAACACAACGCTGTATCTATACTACTTATAAAACTTTTGACACTCTTTCTTTTAAAAATTTTAAGATGTTATTAATGTGTTTTTTAAGTATTATAATTTTTAATGCATAATGTACACAATACAAAGCTTTTATTAATTTATCTTTCACAACATTTTAATGCTTCATTTATTATTTGTTTTTGAATTAGTTTAGTTTTAATGCAAAAATGCACATATAAATTAATATGATTTTAAAATGCATGCAGAAAGACAAAGTTCCAAAACTATTATTATATCGTAAGAGTGTTTCGAGAACCAATCTAAATAAATTTTGAATTATTTTAAATAAAATTAACCACAAAAATAAGAAAACCTTTTTTTGTAAAAGCTGGGACAATTTTTTTAAGACAAATGATGCAAATGTGCAAAGTGTTAAGTGCTAATTCAATGATTAATATATTAGTATATTAATTATTATACTTTTTATTGATAACTCTAAATGATTGCTTAAACATGTAAGTTTTCTTTACATTATAAGCATTCTTTTATTTATATCTTTTATCTATGTGGGACAAGTGTTATAAACAATATTAATGATTCAAACATTTTCATAAATATATACTTTACAAGATGTATACATTATAAGCACTCTTTTATTTATATCTTTTATCTATATGGGACAAGTGTAATAAACAATAGACTAAAATACACGGTTGGTCCCTAAACTTGGCAAAACGCTTCGCGTTGGGACATAACTTGGCATTATCATCGTCGGAGGTCCAAAACATGGGCATTATATGCCAAACTCGTCCCTTGACCAATAACGGCGATGTCAACGTCTTTTTTCTGTTAGTTAGTGGAGGGTATTATAGTCCATACACATTTATACCTCACCTTAGTTAATTCTGAGAAAAGCTACCGTATACCATCTTGATCGTTTCCCTCCTTCCTCACACAACCCTCACACACACTTTAACAATGGCAGACAAGGAGCTTACTTTTACAGATGTAACTGATGAGATGGTAAAATATGTGAAGGCAAAATATGGGGATACTTGGTTAAAAGAAGATGAAATGTCTGATGAAATGTTTGATGATTTATGCAGATTTGCGAAAGAAGCTCAAGTGATGAAAGGTTAGTCGGGTTTTTTTGTATTTGTGTGATTGCCATTTTAAGGGATGAGCATAAATAACTCTAATTTATTTGACATAAATCCAAGCAGTGTCAGAATCTGTCAAAAAGAGGGATTATAGCAAGCTAAAGGTAACTGACGATATGGCTGAGTATGCCATGGCTACTTATGGGAATAAGTGGGATATAGGAGATGACATTGCTGATGTGATACTTGAAGACTTGTGGGAAAAATATGGGAATAAGGAGTCTGAGAAAGGTTAGAGTTAATGTTTGTAAGCTAAGAAAGTTGTAGTGGGTGAACTCTGATTTCTTTCTGTTTTGTCTATCTTTCCAGATACTAACGTGAAAGGAAATGAAGTTGGTGTCATCATTATTTCAGACACATCTGATGATGAGTGTGGGAACATGTCTTCTAAGACCACCACTTTGAAAGGTTCCACTTCCCAAGCGTCCAAGACTTCCGCTCCCAAGGTTGTACTTGGTCTTGTAGCGGCTGTGAGATGCTCCAGCACAAATAGAAATGAGTGGTATGTGCCTCCCCCTAAGGACCTCAAGTCTCCCCCCATGAATATCAAGCCTCCTATCAAGAAGTTCACCTGTTATTTTTAGTTGTTGATGTAATGAAGTGTATATTTTTTGGCTGATGATGGTTACTGAAAACGATACTTGTTAACATGTATATTTTGCTTGATATGGTGTAATTAGGTGGTGGTGTGGGTATATTTTGGATTTGTTGTTTTCATTTTGTAGTTTGCACTTGCATATCCAGTTTAGGTGGGTGCTTGGGAAAACCCGTTTTGACTTATAAGGTCAACATAAACCAAATTATTAGAGGAACCACACCGAATTGTTAGTATTTAAAATCTCTTTTGTTTGATTTATAAAGTCAACAGATTCAAATTGTAACCAAAATTCAATTATTATAAACATAGAAGCACACACATATCAGTTAAGCTACATTTAGACTAAAAGACAACATAACATTTCTTGCTAGGAATTCACTGCTTTAAATGACTAGTAGGTGATCCATTTGGTCTATCGGTTGCAGTTGGTTCAAGTGGTGTTTGTCTTGGGCGTTCTCCATTTGGTCTTTCAGTTGCAGGTGCTTCAAGTGGTGTTTGGCTAGGGCGCTCTCCACTTGGTATTTCAGATGTAGGTGGTTCACTTTCTTCTTCATCACTGCCCAAGGATGCACCAACACTAGTAGGTGCAGTAATATGTAGACCCATCACATATGCACCACTATCTCTTGTGTTTGTGTTTTCCCTTGTAACACCATCTCTACCAGTATAAGATGTGTTTCCCCTTATCTCAAGGCACACTGGACAAACATACCACATGAAATCTCTATAAGGTGGACGCCTTGAAAAAAGGTCAATCCAAATTTTTCACTTTCAACCCAACAATCAATGCATACCATTTGACAACCATTTTCTACATCCATGGTGATAATATGTTGGTATGATAAACAATTGCTGACTTAAGATGTATTATATAAGTAGATGGGAGTTGTGGTTGTTGAACAAGTAGATAGGAGTAAAGACAACATAAATTTTTACATACTAGTCAACTTATAAATTAAAAAAAAAACATAAACATGTTCAATATTGTCGATATTATAAATGGCTAGAAGAGTAGAAGCCTACAACCTTCGAAAACTGCTAGAATTTGTGCCATTCAGAGCGTGAATTTTATCCAGCACATATGGATGTCTTGGATAGAACTCTTCCACAGACACTCCATAGTAAGCTGCCTCAGACTCTACATCTTCAAGCCAATTTTTCCTCTCCCTTTCTTCATCAATTCTTTTGTACATTGTCTCCTCTTCCAAAAACTGCTGGAATGCTTCTTCATCCAACCTTGACTGCTCTTCATCTTCCTCCAAATTTGTGTGTTCTTCTTCTTGCTCATAAAGAGCTTCAAGAAACTCTTGTTCCATAGTCTTCCTTATATCGACTTCATCCATCAACTACAAAAGTAATACATTTGCACATCAACTAGAATGTAAGCACACAAGAACAATCGTTATGCAAATAAAAATTAAATGAATACATGTTGCCTTCTGCCATCACAATGCCTTTTTCTACCTCGAACCTTAGTTTCCTTTGTTGGTTTTGGTACCTGATCCTTGTGACAGCTAGACTTATTATGTCCAACAGTTTGACAATTGGAGCATTTAATCTGTTTACGAGCTCTAGATTTACCCATTTTGACGCAATTTCACCGAAAGGGTTGGCTTTATGTTTATGAATTCAAATTTGTGGTAACATGTGAGAATAAAGTGCTTGCTATAAGTTAATGCAAATGTGAGGACAGGATAGTTAGTCCCCTATACTCTTAAACTGTTTGAGCAAAGACCATACTTCTACCAACACCCAATACAATCAAAACCGATATAACAACTCTCTTAGACGAATACAACAATTAAAAACATAATTAACAAATTAAAACACTAGAACATAACATATAGATTCATTAATTTCATATTAAACATTAAATATTCAGCACATATTTTTCCAAAAAAAAAAGGGAAAACATAACCACTACATTTCCTTCTCAACACTTCCTAAGATCATCAAGGAAGTAGTTCCTGTCACACACCTATGAGTGTGTCTGACATATCATCCTCCTTATCTCCAACGCCTTCAAGACATTAGCTTTTTGCTTGTTGCGAAGATCCTCAAGAACCTTGTAGTTCATCACCGTAGTTCGAAAGCCTTCGAGCTCAGAGATGTATTCTTGGGTTTCCTTCATACCAAGAATCAAGTCAATCAAAGTTTTTTGGAGTCCATTAACAATTTTGATGTCCTTATCATTTTCTCTCTGATAAAAGAGAGAAATCGAGTCAAACATGTAGTCAGAGTTCGAAGCTTTGGCGAGTTCTTCAAGTAGTGGGAAGTCAGCCATTGGGAGGTTGTTGAGATTTTGTTAGGATATGTTTTTTTTATTGTTGGTATGCAATTGGTATAGGTTATTAACCCATAAATACCAAAACCAACTGGACGTTCCAAATTCAAGGACTAATTGTTAAGTTAGTAAAAAGAGAAATAGTCAAGTTTGTGTGAGAAAAAATACGCGGGAATTTTAAGTGCAAAAAACGGCTAACTGGCCAAATTCAGGGACCAAGTGTGACATTTTAAACCTGTTACCCTGCAACTTGACCTTTTGCCTTCCTTGATACGCTTATACACAATTAATGTGTTGGGAATCACCAAAACAACCCAACTAACAAGATCCAAAACAATAAACACTATCATAATAACCCGACCCAATTAACAAAACCCAATCAAAACCAAACCTAACATACATTCACACTCACGTACTAAAACACACATCTAGTCAAACCCATTCGTAAAAAAAATAACAAAGAAGGACAGAAGCATATTCGTCTCAACTTTTAAGGATGTGAAGGAAGAAGAAGAAGGTGAGGTCCTGTTCAGAATCCACTATAATGGGGTTTTGATTATAGCCCACCGGTATGAAGGAGGTTCATTAATTAATGTGTGCCTTTACCGGTGATAAGGATATATTTAGTTCAAGCCTTGAGAATGTGTTATCGAGATTAATGAACAAAATGGGCGTTGTTTTTCCGTGATCCTAAAAATCCCTAGAAAATATTTGCATTTGATTCATATCGATGTTGATGTTCATACTTTGTTTGTAATGGTGAAACAAATGAGTCGATTGATATCTTCGTTGCCCACAAGCCCCAAAAGTTAGCACAATTTTACTTAAAAAATATCAGTTTTGAAGTTGTGGGTTGGGTAGAGCAGGATGCTAACTTTAGGATGCTTAGTCAAACACCTTTTAGGACTAGACGTCAATAGCAGGGGATAGATAAGAAAAAAATGCAGGGGAGTGGAACCAGGATACCAAGAGTGAAAAGTGGTGTTGTAATCAAAGAGGAAGAATGGGTTGTAGCTAAAAAAAGGAAGAAAATTTAAGGAAAAGGAAAAGGAAAGATGGTTGATGAAGAGGATGTTTTGCCCAGAAAAAAGGGAAATAAGTTGTTCAAGAATTTAAGCGAGGTTTAAATGGGAAGGGGAAGGCCAAAATGGTTGAGTTTGTAGGGTTTGATGTTGAGAACTTGCCTGGTTTTGATGTGGAGGGGAAGGCTAAAAGGGTTGGTGGTGCTGCTGCTGATGTTTCAAGAGGTGTTAAGACACCCTTTAGGAGCAAAGAAAAGATTACAAACTGCGTCCTAGCACTGTTCACCCAAAGGCGACCCTAGGTGATGTTTCAGTGATGAATACCATGTCATGTGTTTAATTCCATGAAGCTGTAACAATACAGTACCTAACTTATATGTTTGTTGTTTGTATACTTGTTTTTGCAGACAAGGTAGCAACAGCATCATCAATTTAGGGTTCATGTTTTGTCGGTTCAACAGTTTCTGGATATCGATCAGAGCTGTGTAGATCATTTGAAGATTCAGCAGTTGAACGTTTTGAAGTTGGGCCCAAATTCATCTTTTATATTTTGTAAAATATCAGTATATTACCATGTATCAGACAATGACTCCGTAGTATCAGTTATGTTCCAGTTTCATCAAACACTGAATATAGTTGACTGTTATAAGTCAACTAGCTAAGTAGTTAATAATGTATAAATTTGTTTGTTTATCCTGGGTAAAATTCTGTGAGCTCATACTTTCTTTACCAGTTGACTTTTATAAAGTCATACTTAAGTGGTCAGGTACACTGATATAATTTGTTCAAACAATAACCCCTTTACGTGTTGGTGGAATAGTTCTTGAGTTAGAATTAACTAAGGTGAGGTATAAATGTGTATGGACTATAATACCCTCCACTAACTAACAGAAAAAAGACGTTGACATCGCCGTTATTGGTTAAGAGACGAGTTTGGCATATAATGCCCATGTTTTGGACCTCCGACGATGATAATGCCAAGTTCTGTCCCAACTCGAAGCGTTTTGCCAAGTTTAGGGACCAACCGTGTATTTTAGTCTAAACAATATTAATGATACATACATGTTCAAAAATATTTTTTATTTACTTATTACGAGGTATTGATTATTACATATATATTTCATAAAAAATGTTTCTACTTATTTGTGACTACGGACCAATATCAACTAATTTGACCGTAACCCCATAACATTATTGACTACCGCAACGCAAAATCACGCCACTTTCAATTGTTTTTATATGAATTAGTTTGATATTATCCATCACTTTTTTTTAAAGTTACTCAAACTCATTATGTTTTCGCTATTGGTAAAGTTATTGTAAGAGAAAACATAAAATTGAAAACATTTTTTGCCGTAAATTTTATTACTTGATAGCCGCTGTCGCAACGCGCGGGTACCCTACTATAATATTCTAAAGAGTTAAAATATGCGACATGAAACTTTTGGCATCCGCAAATTTATCGTCATATAAAACGTTTCAGATTATAAAGCATGATTCATTGAAAAAATTTATTTCAGGGTACCCGCCGCCGCATCGCACGGGTACCCTGCTAGTAATTACATAAAGTTGGATTTGATTTTTTTTTTATGTACGATTTGTATAAGCGATGTATAATCTTTTAATAAGATCCGTTAAAAGTCTGGTAAAATCTAAAAGATAGATTACTACACAAAAGCTAGTAACCTTTTGAGAAAGTTCACTATGTTTGAATGTACCTTATGTTGCAAGATTATAAAGTTGTAAGCGAGTACATATTGAAAACAAAATACAATGGGATTCTCAATTGTTTATGCCTCAAATATGCTTTTATAGCATCATTATCAAGAATGTAATTTATATAAAAAAAAATCATGAACTAATATGTTCTTGTTGTTTGAAAAAATGAGTTCTGATGAGAATTATGAAACTCTTTCAACTATAGTCCATCATGAAACTCTTTCAACTATAGTCCATTCCTTAATGCGAATGTGACAATGATCATCAACATGTATACTTAGCACCGACATGGTCAATAAAATGACCATCGTGTTTTAAAAAAAAATGTTGGCAACCTCAAGTTGCAAGATAAAAAAAATGTCAATATAAAGATATATATTCCTCATGAGAATGAAATAATGTGATTAACATCGAGATATGCATTCCCTAAAGTGTATGTGGTGAATAGATATTCCCTCAAGTGAATGTAATGAATAGATCAACGTATAAATCTCCATTCCCTCAAGTGAATGTGATGAATAGATCAATGTATAAATCTCCATTCCCTCAAGTGAATGTGATAAAATGATCAACATAAGATCTTCATTCCTTCAAGCGAATATAATAATATAATGATCAATGTAAAGATCTCCATTCCCTTAAGTAAATGTGATTAAATGATCATTATAAGATCTCCATTCTCTTACATGAATGAGAACAAAAAAAGATAAACTAAATATCATTTATCATGATCATGAATATGATCGAAGTAATACGAAAAATACCAATCACTACAAGTGGTAAAATAAGAACGGCGCAAATAAAGATATCATGTATGAAAAATACAAGTGTCTCAAATATATTACATACTATCTTCATAGATGTTAGAATCTATGCTAATAGATTGTGAGATATCCATGAATGCTACGTAAAAGAAAATATAAAATTGTTACGAGGAACGAAATTTCATATTAATGAGACATTATATTATCTTGCATCTTCCTCGAGTAGCAATAACATAAGTTTATTTGCCAAAATTATATAAATATGTGGCATGACCGGTTAGACTATACCGAGTCAATGATGATGCAAATATATAAAAGAATATGAGTTTCTTCAAACATATTTTTTTCTGTCTTTATTGCTCTCAATAGAAGTTAATACTACACATATTACCACCAAATTAAAGTAAAGGCTCATTCCCTAAGATTTATTTAAAAATATCCAAAAGAAATATTTATAGGCCTACACAAGTGCCATTTCAGATCATTTTGAATTTAAAATCGATGCATCGTCAAATGATCATAAAGACAAAAACATAAAGTTAGCGTGATTAGTGGCTCCGCTTATAAGAATGCGAGCACTTTTTCATATTATATCATTGGAAATGGTGGTGAGTAATTTCAAGTATTTGGTAATTTTTGGAACAAGTATTGAACATTTTATAGCACATGTTTGTAAGCGAAATGTTTTTGTTGAAGCGTTTATAAACGTTTTCAATTGATTAAAAAGCCAATAATTATGAGAGCAAATTTAATGGTTTATGGGGCATGGTATTTAAATGATAGATAATGAATTTGCATCATGCCAAAAGTTATAACGATTCCTCCCCGTTTTAATGGTCTTTTGGTCACAAACCATATATCTCCCATCTAAGAGTCATGTAATTGTGTGGCTTATATTCTAGTGAATCCACCATAACACACAAAGTGGGATATTAAAATGGATAATTCATTCAGGGGAAGAATGAGCAGCAAGAATTTAAAATGAATTATAATAATGTAAATGTTGATCCTCAGAGCACTAATGAATATGAGTTTGAAGTTCAAAATGCAATTCATTTTTTTGATCTAGAAAATGCCAGACATATCTGGTGACCTAAACATGGAAACTAGATCTTTTATACGCTGCTAGTGCTCCAACTTATATTTGTGTCCCAACTGGACAACCAATGACTGGTAATGATTCTATGGCACACCTATAGCATGATAGAACAATCGATTCCAAATATAAATCCTCAAATGATATATAAATGGAGCAAGATGTTAAGATGGTCATATCAAGGTAATAAAGACCCCGTAATCGCCTCATAAAGAGTCAATAGACATGAAGGTTTCAAACGCACCTCAGATAGCTAATGAGATCGCAATAAATACTATGATGTCTAAAATCATATGGAATCGAAACAAAATGACGTCGATAAATTTGTTTACATACAATATAGCGCTTGCTATTATGCATAATGAGTATCATAAATAAATTATTATTCAAAAGTGCTCTCAACGAAATGATTGGCCAACATGAAAAGATGCAATCTCGAGAAAATACAACAAGTATTGGGACATGAAGTCCATACACATGAATGTGTAAAATCTATTAGATATACATGAGTCTTTGTGCAAATGCAAAATAAGAGCTCTAAAGTTATGCCATTTAAGACATGAATTGTGAATAAATAAATTCACAAAAACATGAAGTTGATTACTAAGACAAATTGTCTCGAGGTGGATGTATATATCTTATTGATATTTTATGAGACAAACAATCTAGAGGTATTTGATTCGCTCTAAATAAGTTCTATTATAGCTCTCATATTCCATGAAGGATCTATAATACCTCAAGTATGTCTAGCAACTTTAACTTTTTGAAGCAATTAATAAAGTTCTCAAGAACTTTAATTGAACAAACTGAATGAATTATTATATAGATAAAAGTCATTTGGATGCATATTATATGTATTGCTTTTGCACTTATCTTTGAGAAATGATTGTCCTTAAGTATGTACATATTAAGTCGAATACCCAAAATAAGAATACCCAAAATAAGCCGAATACTAGATAAGTAATTAAGCCATAAAAATAAGCAAAGTATAAGCCGAAACATAATTTGTCAAATAACCCAAACTCACAACATTAAAAATAGGGATTAAGTCGTAGAATAGCAGTGTACTTTTCAAAGTGTACTATTTTGGTACATGTATTTTTTTAAAGTTGTAGAATAGCAACGTACTTTTATAAGTGTTCTAATTTGGTACGTGACGATGACGTGTCATACCCGAAAGTCTAACACGTGACACCTGTGAAAAACTAGAAGGGGGGTTGAATAGTTTACCGATTAAAAACTTTGTTTTGAAACTTATTGTAATGATCAATTGATATTGATCAAAGACATGTTAGTAAATATCAAACAATATGCAAGCAATATATAAAGAGTTAATAAGGAAAGAAACAATCAAACTACGACAAGTTGTTTATAGGGGTTCGGTCTACAAGGACTCTTTTTCCTTACCCTACTCCACTCCCCGAGTCTCCAACTCGAGAGTTTAACTTCACTAGTCAACAAGCTCCTTTCACCGCGGAGAAACCTTTACACTTAAACACACACTATTTCCGACACTAAGCTAGATGTCGAGTTTTTTTGCAAGGGTACAACCACTCACACACACAATGTATTGTAAGGACTAAAATACTAACCACTCACACTCAGAAGTTTATGATGGTTTGGTACAACAATGATGTATGAACAAGACTAGATCATACAACAACAAAACAAACAAGACTTCCAACTATTTGTTGAAGCTTGAATATACCTTGATCTTCTTTGCTACAAAAGAAGAACACTATAATGATATGAAACTGAGTTAGAAATGTTAGAGAGAAGGAATGTATGTGATTATACTAGAAAGGGATAAGAAAACAACTTGGGTTGGCTTGCTATTTATAGCCAAAAATTTCTTTGTCTAACGGACCACAGAACCATAAAAATGGTTTCGCCCGTGTAACTTTTTGGTGCCGCCAGGTCTGACAGCAAGATTACCAAAATCTTACCAAAGTCAATCAAATCTAGCCAAGATCATGTAAGATATGTAGAGTCCAAATCCACACAAAATATCTTATAAAATTCTCTAGAGATTTCAATGATGCACCACATGATGTCATATGTTGTTTTCTATTTTTAGAAATATGTTAAATTTAAATACATATTTAATGTTTTGTTTTAAGAAACTAAAACATGCTTGATTTAAAAATGTTAACATACATTATGGTTTAGAGGGATATCAAAGTTAATTGATATATGACTAATCAAAATGTAAATGCTTGAGTGATGAAGATATTATTTAAGGAAAAGCTTGTTTTACTATCTATTAATCTTGACAAGCTTTATGCTTTACAAAAATTAAATTTACTTTTGTCGTTAACAAAACTTAGGTAAAGATCATAAAATATAAATAACGTTTAATGACGATATTTGTATTATCAATCTCCCCCTTTTTGTTGAGGACAAAACATAAATTTGATTTTTATAAAAGATGTAAAGTTTGTACAAGAGTTATAAAAATATAAGATTAATTTTAGAGCTTGAAAGAACTAGTGAGTTAGATAAAGATGATAATAAAAAGTTTATTTTATCTTATGATTAGTTTGTCCAATTTTGACTTTTCATAAGTCAAAGTATGATGTTGACTTTTCAAAAAGTCAAAGTGTGCAGTTGACTTTTTTAGAAAGTCAAAGTCCAAGTTCTATAATATTTCTCCCCCTTTTTGTCGAAACAAAAAGAAGAGGCGAGGTGGAAGATGTAATGAGCCCGAGCCATTATATCCCCTTGGCCAATGCTCCATCTAAATTTGGTGCCAAGAGAAAGATACATGGATTATGAAAAAGCTACAAAAAAGCTGTTAGTAAAAAGCAACATCACAAGTATATAAGCATTTCCAATCACCAAGTAACAATCAACAACAATATAAGAAACATCATTCACTTGTTAAAATTTTCATGATTTGAAAATCATGAAAAGGAACACAATGATGTGTTAGTACATGAAGAAAATCCTAAAAAATTAGAAAAATAAGAAAAATCCTAGAAAGTAGAAAAATAAAAAAAATCCTAGAAAATAGAAAGATAACTTAGAAATTTTAAAAGAAAAACTAGGACCCTCCTATTGAGGTGGTGGATGAGCAAGAGCGTTGATTCGCTCTAGGATGTGGCTGAGGATGAACCTCATTTCATCTTGGAGCTCATGGACCATCACCCGGGTCCGTTCGCTAATGTGGGCGGTCCGCTCATAATTTGAGCAACCATGTCTAGGTGGGTAATAGGGTTCATGATTTTGTGGTGGTGGAATAGTGGAGTTTTGTTGGTGGTTGGAGTGATTAGGGAGGCGAGCAAAGCATTTTGCATTTGCATAGTTTTACTAAGGTGTGAATCCACCATATTGGAGAAGTTGTGGAGGTGGTTTAGTTCGGCTTCTATCTCCGCTTTGGAATGTGGGTGATCTTCCCACATGGATTCATCGATGTCTTCGATATGAAGAGACAAGGATGTTGGAGGTAGGGCATGATCCCCATACAAAGGTCCATGAATGTCATTGTGAATAGGATGGAAAAGACGAGGTTAAGGCCCTAACGGGGCGTTTGGGTCAAAGGATGGGCGTGGAGACTCATGAGCGATTCGCTCAATTTTACCAAAGGATGGTAGTGGAGGTGGATTATTGGGCCTAGGAGGTAAGTCCTCCAAAAATGGGTTTGGAGATGTAGGTGGTGTGGAGAATAGTTCTAATGGTATGAGGGTTGGAGATTTAGGAGGTGATGGTTACTTGGATGTTTGGATGGGAGCCGGTGGCGGAGAGCTAGCAATGGGAGTTTTTGTTGGTGGTGGAGTGGTGACTACAATAAGTGATTTTGGAGGTGGTGTTAGAGTGGTCAAAGTGAGAAAGTTCTCATCTTTTATGGGAGATGAGATGGTTAGGGGGAGGAATCGGAAGATGAGCTAATGTTGACAAAGCAACATGGTCTAATACTCATTCTAGTCGTTTTCTTGCAAGGTTTGTTTGATGGAGAAGAGGTGGATGACTTAGTCATTTTTGCTTAAGCTTGTTCTACTGGAAGATGAGAGAAATTGGGAAGGTGTGAGGATGATCATATTAGAAGCTCTTAATTTATAGGATTATGAAATAATGGATAAATGTGTTATACTTGATGTTAAACCATAGAAGAAACGAGGTTTCTAATGATTTGGAAGGGTTTTTATTGCTAGTCATATCATCTAAGTCAAGCCATACAAGAAGGATGGAGTGAAGAGACAAAGATATGCAATAAATGTGTTCTAATGATTGTAGGATCTTGAGAATCAGATCACCCACGGATTACAAGGAACCAAATTTTTGGTTCCTTCCTTTATGAGAAAGGGTTCCTTGGGTGAATTTTTGAAATTTTTGAATTTTGGTGGGAAATGGATATCTTATATGTCTAAGTGTGTTAAACTAGGTCTAATATGGATAAAAAGTAGTAAAACCTATCCTAGAAGCAAATTATGGTAATTTGGAATGTTGAAATTAGCGAAATTTAGAAAATTACCTGCAGTCACCACGACACCAAAAATTTCTATAGACGGAACCAAAATTTTGGTGCCATCTGGTCCATCTGTATAGGTTTGGCGGCACCAAAATTTTCAACAGACGGAACCAAAAAAATGGTGCCGTCTGATCCATGGTCCCTAGAAATCTTCACAGACCCATTTTCTGACCATCGGGAACTTCTCTGAAACCTGAAATTTTTCTTAAAACATATGTCAATAACTATTTCTAGTTAGGAACAGTCAATAACGCATACACAAACATAGTGGAGCATCAATTTTCAACAAGGGCTAATGATTTTCACTTAAAAGTGAAAAGGGGTAAAATTTGATAACACCCGTGTGCTATCCCTCTGCATGAACCGGTTAGCATACATAATGTTTTAAGTTAGTTTATCATCCTACGAAGTGAAAACATACAAATAATATCATACATCATTGTTTCATGTCTTGTTCCAAACACTCCCTTAAACCTCACTTATCCAACTTTTTGTAAATTTTTGTCATCAACATTCCAAGGCACTTGAACATCCCCTTGGTTTGCTTGAACTCCGCTGATTCATTCTCAATCTCGGGAAGAGAGGCATAGTACTCATGAGGTTGTAGCCGAGAGTTGGGGAGACCGTCTTCGGAGCTATTTGATGATGATGATGAAGGAGTTGGAGGTTTTGGCTTTTACCTTTTGCCTTAGTCTTGGACACTCGCTCGTCACTCAAGGGCACAAATATGTGAGGGATGAGAGAATAATCTAGTTTCAACCCTTTTGGACTTGGTGGAATGGGCGCAAAAGCTCTATAGAGATGGGTGAATAGCATCCCGTATGGAAGAGCAACGGAGCCTTGAGTAGGGATATCTACCATTCTCCTAGCAATGTAGTAAGCTAAGTTGAATGGTTGACGAGTGGACAAGTTTTAGAGCATGTGGCAAAGGCAAGCATTGATGTGGTCTCTATTTCCTATGGTGCTAATGGCTTTGGCTCTAAGGAGTTCCTCCCACTTTTTGAATTCGGGCTTGAGCTCATTGAGTTCCATACCGTATGGATCTCGGTTGACTTCCTTTCCGATCGAGTGACACGGGTTGATGCTACCCTTTCATTAAATAGGTGCTCACGAATGATGTCCTTGTCTACCAAAGGAGTTTGGTAGGGAAGAGAGCGGTCATGGATAGCATCAAGGATAGTGAGTGACCACTTATCCGAGTAAAGACACGTACCACAGCAAGGAATTCCTAGCATTTGAGCAAATCGGTTGAGAGAAATGGAGTAGTCATTTTGATTGATCCTAAACCTAAGAGCCATTTGATTATCCTCATTTGTGAAAGAGACAACACTAGCATAGAATTCTAAGACAAACCTAGGACAAATTGGTTCATCGATGTCAAGGAGACAATAGAAGTTGATAGTGGCTAGTTCTTGACGCAGATTAGTTCCGTCGAAAAAAGAGGAATGAATGGTCCTACCCTCATGGAAATATCTTTTCTCTAGACTCTTAAGGATTTCAACTTGTTCTTTGGCGAGGCCTTTGGTTTTGTGATGTTGAGGGATGTAGTTAAGAGTGTCCTTGTGATCTTAAAATTTTGCGGCTATCATGTTTGTTCCTATGAGCAAGAATTTATAAATTTTAGTAAAAGCAAAACAAACTTAGCGTTTTTGTTCTAGTGTGTGCCTATATGAAAACAATTTGAAGTTGCGGTTATCTCGACTCATTTTATGCATAAAATGGGTTTTAATGGTAGTGTTTGGCAAAAGCCAAGAGATAACCCAAACACTCCTAATTCAATGTGGCTTTATTTGAATATACCCGGGAATGCATATTAGTTATGCATTACCTTTAGTATTCAAGAGACATTATGCAAGTGATGAAAGTTACGTTTCTATTTGTATTAACAATGAAAAATTATTTTCCTACAAGTGAGAAGCTTTTCAAAATTTTGACATGGGGTTTTTGTTTAATTAGGATAGTGCCTTATAGTAATTATCTTTTAGATAGTGAGAAACATGATTAGTTTATGCAATTTGACAATGTGGTTCATAATTTCAGTAACTAGATATGCAATTTACCAATTGAGTTCATGTTTTGTACAAGAATATACATAATCCCCATGTAATGGTTTTGTGCATAAATTAGAACCCTAGACTCAGAATTTAAGAGAAGTAATGTAGTTAGGATACTTACAATGATTTTTTCTTCAGTGATTAGTGGGAGAAAAAGCCTTAATAATGAGTTAGATATGTTGTTGGTTCGTTTTGGTAAAGTGAATTGTGAAGAAGAAGATGTTTTGTATTTAGAATATTGGCTATTGTTGTCACCACGGACCAGACATACCTAAATTTTTGGTTCCGTCCGTTTGGTCATTTGGTGCCGTGAGAACAGTAGCAGAACTAAGCTAAATTATTTTGTTTTGTTTATTCTAAGGTTTAGGCTACGTTTTAACTACATGTTTGGTTCCATTAATCCTAATCCAAGTATGAGAAGATTAAATGGTTCTCGTTTGAGAGGTTTAGTTAGGATGTTGGCAATGTTATCTTCGGAGGATACTTTCTCAATTGAGATGTTTCCTTTTTGAACATTGTCGCGAAGGAAGTGATGGCGGATTTCAATATGTTTCGTTCGAGCATGTTGGACGGGATTTTTGCTGAGATCAATAGCTCCTTTGTTGTTGCAAAGTATAGAGATGTCATTGAGATGAATTCCATAATCCACGAGAGCTTGCTTCATCCAAAGAGCTTGTTGACATGCTTTTCCGGCTGAGACGTATTCGGCTTCAGTAGTTGAGATAGCTAAAGCCGTTTGTTTCTTTGCAAACCATGAGGTGAGACAATGTCCAACAAAAGTAGAAATACCACTTGTACTTTTTCTATCGACATAGTCACCGGCATGGTCCGAATCGGCATACACTATAGTTTCTACACCCGTTCCTTTGGGATACCATAATCCTAAACATGTCGTTCCCTTAATGTATCAAAATATCCGTTTCAAGGCTTCTAAGTGTGATGCTTTGGGATCTTCTTGAAAGCGAGAACATAGACAAACACTAAACATAATGTCGGGTCTACTAGCCATGAGATAGAGTAGGCTACCGATCATTCCTCTTTATTTAGTGTTATCTACCGATTCACCTTCCTCATCCTTGGTGAGTTTTGTGTCCGAGGACATGGGTGTTTTAGTTGGTTTTGAGTCTTCAAGACCAAATTTCTTAAGTATATCTTTTATGTATTTAGATTGGTTAAAGAATATGCCATCTTCTAGTTGTTTAATTTGAAGTCCTAGAAAGAAGTTTAACTCACCCATCATACTCATCTCAAACTCGTCGTGCATGATTTTAGAAAAATCATCACATAGCTCTTGACAAGTTGATCCAAATATGATGTCATCAACGTATATTTGAACTATAATAATATGTGATTCCCTTTTCTTGGTAAAGAGAGTATTATCTACTAATCCCATGGTGTATTTGTGTTCTACTAAGAAAGTTTTAAGCCGATCGTACCAAGCTTTTGGTGCTTGCTTAAGTCCGTATAATGCCTTCTTAAGTTTGAAGACATGATGTGGTTTTTCAAAGTCGGTAAAACCGGGAGGTTGAGAAACATATACTTCTTCATTAATGAACCCATTTAGGAATGCACTTTTAACATCCATTTGAAATAATTTAAAGTCATGAGCACATGCGTATGCAAGTAAGATTCTAATAGACTCAAGCCTAGCTACCAGTGCATAAGTTTCATCGTAATCAATCCTTTCTTGTTGATTATAACCTTGTGCAACAAGCCTAGGTTTGTTTCTAGACACTACACCGTTTTCGTCCATTTTATTTCGAAAAACCCATTTCGTTCCAATTATAGTTTGATTTTTAGGTTTTGGAACTAATTTCCAAACATCATTTCTAACAAATTGGTTTAGCTCTTCTTGCATAGCAATTACCCAAGATTCATCTTTTATTGCTTCGTTTATGTTTTTCGGTTCAATGGTTGATACAAAGCAAAAGTAGTTACTTTGATTTTGGGCTTGTGATCTTAATGTTCTTTGATTTAGTTGTCCTATGACTTTTTCTAAAGGATGACTTTTGGATTTTTTGATGTTTACAATTTCATTATTTAATGGTTCATATTCCTTGTCATTTTAAATTATTTCTTGACTTTCAACAAGTTGACTTTCAACTAAGTCATCATCTACCAAAGGTGATGTCTTAGAGGGAGGTGGACTTTCGTCGAATGTTATGTTCAACGATTCCTCGACTCTCATTGTTTCTTTGTTTAAAACTATGTATGCTTTGCTAGTTTGTGAGTAACCAAGAAATACACATTCATAAAACTTTGGGTCAAATTTGGTGAGATAGTCTTTGATATTAAGAATGAAACATTTACACCCAAACACTCTAAAATATCCTAAAGTCGGCCTTTTGCCTTTATATAATTCATATGGTGTTTTGTTCAAGAAAGGACGTATTAAAACTCTATTTAAAATGTATGTAGAAGTATCAATGGCATTACACCAAAACTTTTGAGGTATGTTTTGTTCATTAAGCATTGTTCTACTCATTTCTTGAATAGTTATATTTTTACGTTCTACAACTCCATTAGATTGGGGTGTTCGAGGAGCCGATAAGTTATATGTTATACCATTTGTATCACAAAAGTTTCCAAATTGTGTTTCATTGTCGAACTCGCGACCATGATCCGTTCGGATCGACACAATGTTAACACCTAGTTGATTTTGAATTTTCTTACTAACTATTTCAAATTTATCAAAAGCTTCATTTTTAGTTTTCAAAACATTGTCCAAGTGAACCTTGAGTAATCATCTACTATAACTAAAGTGTAGAGGTTCCCTCCATAGCTTCTTATAGCGGATGGACCAGACAAGTCCATATGCAAAAGCTCTAGGCATTTAAATGTGAAAACCATGTTTTTAGCTTTATGACTACTATGAATTTGTTTACCTATTTTGCAAGCGTCGCAAAAGTGTTGATCATATTTTAATTTTGGGAGGTTTCTAACTAGCTCTTTTGAGGATAGATTTTGGATGAGTCTCATATTAGCATGACCTAATCGTCTATGCCAAAGAGTAGAGTTATCATCTAAGGTTGTTAGGCATAGTTTGTCTTTAGATGTTCTATCTATTTTCATGACATATATGTTATTTTTTCTAACTCCTTTAGCTATGGTGATACCACCTTTTAGTATTCTACTACCATTTTCTTCAAATAATACTTTATACTTTTTATCACATAGTTGGCTAATACTAAGTAGATTAAATCCTAACCTATCAACATGAGCAACATTTTCAATAGTTAGGGAGTTATGAGCGATCGTACCTTTGCCAATGATTTTGCTTTTGAGATTGCTACCAAAAGTGACATTACCTCCGTCATACTCTTGGTATGTTGAGAAGAGGCTTTTGTTGCCCGTCATGTGTCTTGAGCATCCACTATCTTTTATCCATTCATCAGGTTCTAATCCAAGTTTCAAGAATACATATGACACAAATAACTCAAGCGTTTGGTCCCCAATATCTCATGGGTCCGTTTGGGTTAAACATACCATTTACTTGGTTCATGTATGGAAATGATGGGTAAGGGTTCCATGTCATGTAATTTAGAGTTTGATATGGTCTAGGGAAGTTTTGATTCCAACCGGCATGTTGATAGTTGGGTTGTATGTTGTAGTTGCTCTTGGGAAATGGGTGTTTGGCAATAGGTGTTTTAGGCCGTTGTTGAGTAGTTTTAGATCTAAATTCATTTCTAGCAAGTCCTACTCCTAATGTAACATCAAATTTTAGTTTAACAATATCCTTGGTTTTCTTTGTTACCTTGAAAAATTCACTACGGTCCGTTTTGCAAACATTCTGTCCTGCTGCAGTCACCACGACATCAAATCTTTCAACGGACGGAACCCTATTTTTGGGTCCGTCTGGTCCGTGCTGTACTGCAACAGACGTGACATTTTGTTTGTCTTTTTCGGCCATTTTGGTTTGACTATTTGAAATTTATACTTCATTAAAACCTAATCCACTTGTGTTTCCTAGTACTTTTTGAGTTCTTAATATTTCATAGGCACAAGAAATGTTTTTGTTAAATCTTTTAAATTTAGAGTTATGTTCAATGAGAACTTCTTGTGTAAGTTTTAGCTTTTCTATTTCAAGACTAAGCTTTTGACATGATTTGCAACCATCATCATTTGCTTTCCCTTTTTCTAATCGTTTTGCCTTTTCTTTTAACTCATAAATTTCTTTTTCTAAAAATTCCTTTTTAGACTTTAAAAACTTGTTTTTAGTTATGATTTTCAAGCTAAGCTCACACAATTGATTATATTGTTTTTGAAAAGTGTCATCATCAATAGAAGAATAAGATGAGTCAGAATGTACCCCGTTTGATTCATGTGCCATTAGAGCAATCTCATCCTTGCTTGATTCTTCATCATCCTCACTATCACTCTAAGAACCACTTACAAAAGCTCGCTGAGTTTTGCTTTTAGGTGGCTTGGGGCAATCTCCTATTAGATGACTTGTATCACCTTATCTAAAGCACTTCCTTTCACCTTTTCCCTTTTTGTCATCTCGGTCTTTTCGGAATGGCTTCTTTTCATCTCGGGGTTGCCTTACGAACTTTCCTCTTCTTCTAAAGAACTTTTTGAAATCTCTAACGGCCATAGAATACTCCTCATCTTCACTACCCTAGCAAGATTCGTCATCATCACTAGATTCCGTTCTTGTCTTTAGAGCAACGGATTTGACTTTCTCTCTTTTTCCTTTGATGATTTCCGAATCTTTCTCCATCACAATTTCATGTACTTTGAGGTTTCCAATTAGCTCGTCAAGTGAAATTATTGAGAGATCTTTTGAATCCTCAATAGCCATTACTTTTGCTCTCCACTTCAGATGGAGTGCTCTAAGAAATTCCCAGACAAAGTTTTTACTACGAAAAGTTTCATCAAGCGCTTTAAGAAAAGTAATAATAGTATTAAAGCGAGCAAATCCACAATCAATGGTTTCATCTTCAGGGATAACAAATTGTTCATATTGTTGAACAAGAAGATCAATTTTGTTATCCTTGACTTGTGAATTTCCTTGATGTGTAATAATTAAAGATTTCCAAATCTCTTTTGCGGTTTCTCACATAAAAATTCTTTCATATTCTTTTCTAAGTAAAGCATTATAAAGCATCATTTTAGCTTTATTATTTTTAGCTATTAGTTTCTTTTGATCATCACTAGAAATATCTTTTTTTGTAGGACTAAAGTCTCCTTTAATGATAACAAACCAAAGATCTATATCTTTTGACTTTACATATGTTTTAAAATGGTTTTTCCAATAGATAAATCCATTAGTTTCAAAGAGTGGTGGTCTTTGCATAGATTGCCCTTCTTTAAAGTTTTCGGAATCCATGGATCCTTTCAAGTTTATAAAATACAATATATTTTAGAAATTCTTGAGCAACGAGGCTCTGGTACCAATTGTGGAAAACAAGAAGGGGGTTGAATAGTTTACCGATTAAAACTTTTTTTGAAACTTATTGTAATGATCAATTGATATTGATCAAAGATATGTTAGTAAATATCAAACAATATGCAAGCAATATATAAAGAGTAAATAAGCAAAGAAACAATCAAACCACGACAAGTTGTTTATAGTGGTTCGGTCTACAAAGACTCTTTTTCCTTGCCCTACTCCACTCCCCGAGACTCCAACTCGAGAGTTTAACTTCACTAGTCAACAAGCTCCTTTCACCGGCGGAGAAACCTTTACACTTCGCTTACACACTATTTCCGACACTAAGCTAGATGTCGAGTTCTTTTGCAAGGGTACAACCACTCCCACACACAATGTATTTTAAGGACTAAAATACTAACCACTCACACTCAGAAGTTTATGATGGTTTGGTACAACAATGATGTATGAACAAGACTAGATCATACAACAACAAAACAAACAAGACTTCCAACTATTTGTTTAAGCTTGAATAAACCTTGATCTTCTTTGCTACAAAAGAGGAACACTATAATGATATGAAATTGAGTTAGAAATGTTAGAGAGAAGGAATGTATGTGATTATACTAGAAAGTGATAAGAAAACAACTTGGGTTGGCTTGCTATTTATAGCCAAAACAGCCTGCTGTCACGACGGACCATAGAACCATAAAAATGGTTCCGCCCGTGTAACTTTTTGGTGTCGCCAGGTCTGACAGCAAGATTACCAAAATCTTACCAAAGTCAATCAAATCTAGCCAAGATCATGTAAGATATGTAGAGTCCAAATCCACACAAAATATCTTATAAAATCCTCTAGAGATTTCAATGATGCACCACATGATGCCATATGTTGTTTTCTATTTTTAGAAATATGTTAAATGTAAATACATATTTAATGTTTTGTTTTAAGAAACTAAAACATGCTTGATCTAAAAATGTTAACATACATTATGGTTTAGAGGGATATCAAAGTTAATTGATATATGATGATGTGCTACGTGTGTACAAGTTTTAAATTTATAAAAGATGATTTACCAATTTTACCAATAACACATACGAGCAAGTGCACTCGTCCGTTATAGCAAGATTTTGAAGGTAAGTCGAGATCGTTCACAGGGATTTGAGTGAATCTGATTAACAAGTGTAAATCAACTAAGGCAATCCAAAAGCATATAACAACGAAAATATATATGATGAAATTCAGATGATTAAAAACTGCACTTGCTTAAACTAGTTTCTTATCCTTGATTAGTATGATTGTGTTAACCTCTTAACATGTTGGTTATGATAATTAGTTGGTGTACTAATCTATTGTTCTTACAAGTTAAACCTTCGTCAAAATTTTAGTTCATAAAAACAAGCATTAAGTTCAACCAATCAATTCAAGATCAATTCAAGTTTCATAAGTTTATTTTCAAAAACTTAAACACAAAACATCCATTTGCTTTATCAAATTTGCTTAAAAATGGTCGATTACAAAAGGTAACCGATTATAGACAAAAGGTTACAATTGATTGTCAACAACTAATCTTACGACCTTTTAAATGTTTCCAATCAATCCAACTTGATAATCAAAAAGCGTTCTTATTACAACCACACCTTAGTTCCTTTATTTAATCAAGAATAATGGGTAAAAACAATCATCCATAGACAAAATGATTATAACTAGTTTAATAACAATAAGTTCTTTCGACCTCTACGATTACTATCAACTAGTCAAACTTGATTAACAAATGTCACTATGAAACTTTAGCACAATTGGATCTTAGAATCAACTTGAAATTAAATTAAAACATGTTAATACAATCACAAACTAATCATATGATAATCAACATCATTTAAGCAAGTGTATAAAGAAACTAGTCACTCATAGCAAACATAAACATAAACTCAGAACTTTGAACATTAGAAAACATGATTAAGAGTCTTACAATGCTTGGAATAAGATTACAAATGGTGAATTAATGATTCCTAAACTATTGGGGTAGACTCCTTGGGGTTTTGACTTCCAAATATGGTACTTCTGGAACTCCAAACTTTCCTGGACTTCTAAGGACAAATTTGAGAGCTACGAGCTTTGTTTGATGAGTAGAGAGAGTTGTATTGAAGTGTGTGTCTCATATGCTCACAAGAGGTCTCTGTTTATACTAGTTCCAAGGCCTTGGGTATTAATTGCGGAACTTGGCCTCCAAGGAGTTAAGAAGGGACTAGAATACACCAAGGGAAGGACCTAGAATCGTTTGGATATAATGGGGAAACTTAGTGATGAAGATTTGGCAGAAACAGGTCTCCCAACCGGATCGGTCACATGACCAACCGATCCGGTTGGTCTTCTAACAGTGCTCCAACCGCATCGGTTGCGGGTGGCAACCGATCGGTTGGTCCATCCTCACAGGTATCTTTTAACCATCATCCAACCGATCCGGTTGCGATTGCAACCGATGCGGTTGGTATTACTGAGTGACCGAAAATCGACCTTTACTTTATTCTGACTTGTAGAGCTTGGTTCTTCAATCATCTTGGTCTTCTATGGTAGTTGAAATACTGATTTGTGCTTGACATTCTTCACTGAAACGGGAATCTTCCTTTTGTTGAACATTCTTTTACTTTTCCTTCTGTTTCCCTGCACTTGGTTATAAATACTAGACAAACATCTTTGATGCGATTAAGCACCGAAATATTACAAATATAACCAAATAACATATACAAAAGCATACATAACGCTACTGAAAACATGTACAATATGAGCGTTATCAAATTCCCCCACACTTAAACTTTGCTTGCCCTCAAGCAAATCTAGGAAAAACATCCGCTGGTATAAAATTATGATTACGAAAAATATGATGCAAATCCACCAAGTACAAGTACGAGAGAAGATTCATCAATTAAGCTTTTAAGGGTGAAACTTTCAATATGTTTGACAATATCCAATGATTTTCTTGCATGATTAACATTTCAAAACACCTCACGAAAAAGGAACGAAATATAATTGTAACACCCCAACCCGACAAGGGTAGAAAATGTCACAATATGGTTTCATATCAGAACTAATATACTATACAATAGCGGAAGCTTACAAAATATTCAAAAAGAAAACATAAATAACTTAATAATCAAAATAAATCTAAGATCCCTATTTCAAATCTTGCTCTCAGCATCTACTCTCAACCCAGATCAGCTATCCCATAAGCTCATCATGAATGCTTAATACCTGCCGCAGGAAAAGAAAATGCGGCTGAGCTTACAAAGCCTAGTGAACAGATATAACGAAACAACAACTAAACAAAACAAATATACAAATAACGAAATCACAACGGAATGAGAATACTGAACCACTGAGGATTCTGCGGAAACACAACTATACAGAAATCCAGAAGAACAAAAAGAAATCAAGAACAAACACATAGCACATTGATGGCACGTACTCAAACACATCACAATAACCAGACATTCAATACATTCAGATAGTAGAGCTCATATAAGCCAAACGGAAATGTCTAAAGACTAACGGAAACACTTCTTAAAAAATAATCATGGCATTCATACAAATTAAACAACCTACATTTAACACACTTAAATCAATATTGTAGCAGCGGAAATAGCAGTCAAATCATGGCAGTCTCACATGTATATAGAAAACACAGTAGACAACTATAACTAAAAAGACAAAGACATAACATAGCCATTAGCAATTATCAGAACAGATATCATAAGCTAAACCAGTTCTCAGATCAAATCTTAACATCAGCAGAGTTTTAACATGGCAGGTCACATATGCAGACAGATAACTAATCGATAGGCAAGGTTATAAAACTAACTGAACCATCATACATACTAACTTCCAAAACACTCAATTGTTCACTAGCACACTCATCTCGCAGATCACCGCATTCACGTATCGATAAACTAACCTAATATCAGATATATGAATCATGTTTAAACATATTAATCCTATCCTAGCATGGCAGCTAGTAATCACTTGAACATATACGTCATGAGCACATTCACTAACATGTCATATCAGAATACATAATATAACACTCGAAAGTACCGAACCATAACAGAATACTTAACACAGACATAACAGATAAGGATTTATTTAACTACCACGAGCCCAGACATATCA
>CM040239.1:153035566-153078876 GCA_022545495.1 Chrysanthemum lavandulifolium | reverse complement strand
CTAAAAACATGGTTTCCACATCTAAATGCCTAGAGATTTTGCATATGGACTTGTTTGGTCCATCCGCTATAAGAAGGTATGGAGGGAACCTCTACACTTTAGTTATCGTAGATGATTACTCAAGGTTCACTTGAACAATGTTTTGAAAACTAAAAATGAAGCTTTTGATAAATTAGAAATACTTAGTAAGAAAATTCAAAATCAACTAGGTGTTAACATTGTGTCGATCCGAACGGATCATGGTGGAGTTCGACAATGAAACACAATTTGCAAACTTTGTGATACAATTGGTATAACATATAACTTATCGGCTCTCGAACACCCCAATCTAATGGAGTTGTAGAGCGTAAAATACAACTATTCAAGAAATGAGTAGAACAATGCTTAATGAACAAAACAGACCTCAAAAGTTTTGGTGTAATGCCGTTGATACTTCTACATACATTTTAAATAGAGTTTTAATACGTCCTTTCTTGAACAAAACACCATATGAATTAAAGTATCTTAGCTCCTCGAACGTTTACTACATGACCTCTGAATTATGATGGCCCGAACGGTATTACGATATATATAAACTAAACATGTTTTCACAACTAGACCATTTCTATAAACGACATACTCAAATACCATGTACTATATCATGATCAACATAGAGACGTATATAGGCTTGTTATTTCTTTCGCATCATTATTTCAAACCTAAGTCGCAACATCCTATTCTAGGTTGCTCGTAGAAGTTCTCACGGCATATCCATCATTCTCATTATACATTTGATATCATTTACTCTGAGGTGAGTTCATAGCCCCACTTTTATTACTTAATTGTTTTACAAACCTTTGGGGGAGATACATGCTTTATTTTAAACCGAACACATTGCTTTCAAACTGTATACTTATCTGATTATTTTACTTGCACTAAGTTACCGCATTTTCCAAACTTAAGTCCCTAATCATGAATCATTAATCACGAGTGAAGTGAGCGCGAATATTGTGGATAGATCTATCGGGATTGACGAATCTCGTTTTTTTGACCAGGTCCGGTAAACAAACGCACTATATTTGAGTACATTAGGTAAAAATGGAAATTTTACCTGTTAAGGGCACGTATCAACAGTTTCTCCAATTAAATTTGAAACACGTTAACGGCTTGATTGCATGATGCTTAGTGAATAATATCTGTTTTGCTTTCAAACTATTGGTGTGAGTCTATAGCTCACACTACCAACATAATGTGTTCAACCATCAAACAAACTCTATGAATTTCACTCAACCTTTGTGTTGACAGTTGTAAGCATGTATTTCATGTCCATAATGTCGGAAGCTGGCACGGAAGAGCGAGGACTAGATAAAGAAGGCTATAAATTTTATTATCATTCGAAAACCTATTTAATGTATTTTGTAAACAATGGAACCAACTGGAACCTCATTTTCGTAAACTCTGATATTTATATAAATTGAATGATAAATTTTTTAAAACGACTCCATTAGAGTTCGTATTCTATTGTTATATTTGTTGTGCCATGAAGTAACACCCGTTTGAATTCATTGCGTATCACGAAATTGGGGTGTTACAGATGAGTATCGAGCCACGATTATAGAGAAGCGGTCTAATTGAGCCTTAAACTATAACTACTTTTCAAACAAAAACATTTTATAGCCTTCCGTTCTCCGTGCCTTCCATCCTCCAGACGATTATGTGACTTTTAGGCATTTTAAGCTATACAAAAATACTAGTATATTGATATATACACTTGACATAATTTCAATCATAAACAAAGTACTAAACATATCTGCGTATGCCTATTCTAAGGCATTACGGAACAATCATATATATATATATATATATATATATATATATATATATATATATATATATACTAGTTTTGAAGCACCCAATGGGCGGGCATGACTTATAATTATTTGTTTGTTGTTTTTGTTAACTTTAATACATTTTTGAATTGTCAAACAATATTATAAAATTATATATAAACTGAAATGCGTTATGAAAAGACATAAATCAACCTCCTTCCACTATGATTTAATGTTTGAAAAGGGTGTTTTGAAAAAAATTAAGTTAATGAAAATAAGTTATAAACATACCAACTTATTTATTGTTGCATTAAGAATGAAAAGAAGTAAATGTTCTTCGAATATGAGAAAATAAAAGTTAAAAAGTTATCCGCAAAAACAAAGTATATGGTTTAAACTAAATTCAAATACGAATAGTATTTTTTTTGTATCGCGTTGCCTCATCGTCTCCATTACAACACTCCTACGCTTGGTATTAGACTGTTGTTGTGCGCACTCTTCTTAAAAGTTATTGAACAACCTTTTGCGCATACCATATGTATGGCGGCTACTACCTGTAATCCGCACATTATAATAACCGTGTCATTACATACTTCACGATACACTGTATACTAATATGGATAGATGAAATATCTTACCTTCTTTGAGCAGTCGTCGTTGTGTTATTGTCTGTCCTATATGTCCATCACTATAGTTTGTGTCATTCAACTTTAAACATACGCAAAACATGAGTGCTAGTCCCGGTATGCGTGTTGTAGCTTACTACTGATTCTCTATGCATGACTCCAGCCACAAAGTCCAACACTTATGGTCCGGTCCCTGCATGTGAGCATAATTTTAAGAAACAACCCTTTGAAGCCGGAAAACAATAAAAACAAACAGCGACACTGTTAGGTGCAATAAGATAGTAACCTGTTAGGTGCAATAAGATAGTAACCTTTTGATATTGTTAATTAACTCAAAAAAGGAAAAGGAGCACACCCGATGGGACTCGAACCCACAATCTCCTGATTAGAAGTCAGGTGCTTTATCCATTAGGCTACACGTGTTTTTCAAAGTTAAATATATCTGCTAACTACATTTTATTTTATAAAGTGAAGTGGCATGATTTGACACGGGCTGCTAATTTAGTATAATTACAATAAGCAATCTCATTTTAAGAATTAATGCCTTAAAAAAACACACCCATTTTAGTCCCATATCAGCATCCGAAAACACCCACTTCAACCATCACTTCAACATCCATATCCACACTTTTCAAGCTGCGTTGCAGTACCTAAAAGGATGTTTGGCTCATATGATAACTGTGGGAAGCATTTCAACACCCAAAAGTACATAAATGGTCCCTGTTTGCATCTGGGGGAAGCATTCCAGCTGTGTGAGTAAGTACAGTATTAGTCACGGTATCAATGCTTTTCACAATTATTTACAAAAAAGTTGCTTGTGTTTGAGCATACCTTCCGATGAAAACCAAATTCTGTTACCTTTTTTATAGAACTTTTAAAGAAGCAGTAACATGAAAAATCGATGAACTGTATTACCTGTGAATCCAAACTCTCTTAACCATGTATCCTCACCATTTTTGGAAACATTAGGCGCAACCTCAACAACAGCATGTGAATCCCACAATACGTCATGTTCTGCCCGCTCGGAATCATGGTATCGTATCGAGGAAGTCATGTTAGCCTGGTCCGTTAAAGTATCAGGATCAGTTGTTGTATTTGTTACCAATGACTCACCAGCCATATCGCAAAGGTTATTCGAAGAGTTTGGCAAAACATCAATAAATTGCTGACTAAGATAGCAATCAGCCGTTCGAATACGTTTGGGAGCATAAGTTTCAACAATGACCTTTTTCCCCTTAAGAACGTCGTTGTCTGCATCACCACTGACACTAACACCAACGTCAGTAGGAAAGCATGGCATAAAATCTTTAAAGTTGCATATAAAATTGAACCGAGAACTAACATGTATTATAAGTTAAAGAATTAAGGTATAGTATATATAGACCTAACAGTATTAACAAAACAGGTAACTATGCATTTGAGATATCTTATAGATTTAAGGTATAGTACATTATGAAAACAAATCTGAAATAATCTGTTGTATCCGAAAAGAACTGAGACAACATGGGCCAAGCGGAGGAATTCTTTATTAGACGTTTATTTTATTCTGCGCTGTCTCTGCAGATTAATATATACTAAATATTACATGCAATCTTTATGATCTTATAAACTACCAGTTTTTGGTAACATAAACCACCCAGCAAAAGTAAACCCCACCTCATATCAAATGTTTATAATAAAATAAAATCAGAAGCAGCTGAATACCGATTGAGAAGCGTAGGTGCAACCAAGGCACGGATGAGCCTTGTGGGGTTATGTGCATCTAGGTGTCTAAACGGGAACTATTCAGCCTTGTACATGTCTGCTTCCCTTTGTTCTTTTGGTTATCATCAAACTTCACTACGATATTTCTACATGTATTCAGACACATTAATTATTGTAAGTTCGAAGAAGAAATTCGATTATAGGTTAGGCCGCTAATATTGGCGACAATGACCCATACATCAGTTTCATATCTTTATATCATTTCATACCAAGTAAAATGCAGAAACCAAATTCAAGTACTCGATAACTTTCGAAGCAAATAATTATTATTGGCATAAATCACTAAAAATGCTTAAATTCAATATCACCGGTTACCAATAGCTTTTACATGAGCAGTCCCCTGCTTTGAACCGAAAAAATCTATAACGCTCTATCAGTGAGTTCTTGCCTGTCGCTAGAAACTTACCTGCATTTTAAGATAATAAGTTGTCGGGGCTATATCTAAGGACAAATGTAAATAAGCCAGCAAGCAAACAATTTTAAGAAGTTTATGTCACCTGTATAAGAGCTTCTTAGTAGCTGGTAACAATTTTAAGAAGTTTAAGAGGTTCTTAGTAGCCGGTAATAATTTTAAGAAGTTTAAAATTGTGTGGACCGGGTATATGCCTGTGTGGACCGAGCGTATAAGCAACCTCGGATACCAAGAACACACCTGATTTATATAATCACGGTTGCCTAACTCGAGGAAATCTCTTACAAACCTAGTTTGGGATTTGGTATTGAATAAACTGGCGGTTATTCAAAAACATCAGCTCATAAGCAGCATATTTATCATCAGAACCCAAAATACATTCTAAAGCGAGGCCATATTCACGCAGCATACAGGATTACAAGCCGCTTAAAAAGTCATAAAGGTCATTATTTTCACGGACCAAGCCGATAACCCAACAACCTACCCGATAACACCGCTAGTTGCAAATATTGACCCTTTAAGCAATATTAACCATTTACCTGCATACCTACAAAAATGTGATACTGATCCATATCCTTCTCAAAAGTGTAACGAACATCCTTTAAATATGTGATCTTGGTGCAACATGGTCATTCGGTTTTTGTACAACATTGCGTCCCTTCCTTGTATTTTCACCAAGAATGACTGCAAGAAATTGAATTGTTAAATTTGTAACTATGATTTTATTACAATGATTTAAGAATAAATATTCCAAGAACTTTCTTACATGATTGCAGTGTGATAATCAAAACTGATATATAGTGGATTGTTGGAGCTAATTAACAAAAGAGTAAACAGCGTTTCTGATCTTATTTCGGTAAAAAGAATTATAAACATGTGAAATATAACTCACCGGAACATCCAGCGTACGAATTTGCATCCCTCTGATCGATACTCTGATTATTGGCGGTGGCAATTTCTAGACCATATGAAGCTTTATCATATTACACATCATGTCGCATTGCTTTTTCGTTTCATCTGTAACTTTTAGAAAGATTTAATATTCTACTGAAATCAAAAGTATTTACTTCGAGCTTACCACGTAGAGGGAGCATGCGTGATACTTCCTGATCACAAATTTTGACCACGTCCTTAATTAAAAAAAACACAATTTCTTCAATGGGTATTACATCACAATGTCCCCATATCAGTTGCATTCAACCATTCATTTTCCACATAAATATAGGTATATTAAGTAATTCAAATCAATAACGACAAATATAAATTTTTAGTCGCAACAAATGTTCAAAAGAAACATGTGACTTTCAGAGTCAATTAAACTTGAGCTATACGAGGTTTCATGACGAGGTGACGGTTCCTTCACGCCTATCATATTCTGGTGAATCACGCCTAGAACGCCGATGATCACCACTTCTGGAACTTGTAGAAGGATAAACACCCTGCAAAATCCGAGTACAAAATCAGTATTAGGTATGGATGCAAACCTGATATACCATTTATACTCAAAATACAACTTTGATTGCTAGTTGCAGATACAAAAGTTTCATCATGTTAATAAGATTAGAAACATTATCTCAAACACCCAAGTTACCTTAATCTGAGGTTGCATATCCAGCAGATCGTTCTTCTTCAGTGATACTTTTGGCAACATTAATAAACATCTGAATGAGTCGTGTATGTGTGTTTTAGGGTTCCATATTAGGGTTCCAGAGATATAATGAATGAATTGGGTAATATTTAGAGAATAAATATTGAGTTTCCAAAGTTGTAGGGATTCTTAAATCTGATATTAATTTTTTTTTGAACATTATATTTATGGTTTTGGAAGATATATCTCAAAAGATAAGTTGCTCTAGTGGTAAGCATAGTCATTAGTGTATTAGCAAATCCTAGGTTCGAATCCTGTTAACTACATTTTTAAACACAATAATTAAATTTCGAAAATTATAAATAAAAATACGAAATTTTTATTAAAAAATAGCCTAAAATTCAAAATTAATTAAATGTCTTCAAATAAAATAAAATTTAAAAATGCTTACATGGCAACAATGTGATGACATGGCTAATAATGAATTACTGGGCAATGAGGTGGCGTTTACGTGGCATTATCTCGTGTAACGCCTCTGTTATATATATATATAGATATATATATATATATATATATATATATATATATATATATATATATATATATATATATATATATATATATATATATATATATATATATATATATTTCTTCAATCTCCCAATCATGCATCTACTCGTGCATTTTAGGATTACGAAACTTTATCCAAGACATTGTGGCGATTACAATGGTCTTTCCTACTTCCTAGACATTGTGAGATACAATGGTCTCATTCATTTACAATACTGTTGTGACATACGGTGGTCTCTATCACACTCTCGACACCTTTGTAAATCCTCGGTGGTCTCTATTACATTCTCGGACCTTTGTAAATCCTACGGTGGTCTTAATTACATCCCCAGACACTGTAAATAAAGCAATTAACTCATTTATTCCTTAGACATTGTGAGTTACACAATGATATCTCCATCATTTCTCAAGACATTGTGAGTTACACAATGATTTCTCCATCATTTCTCAGACATTGTGAGTTGCACAATGGTCTCTATTATTTCCTAGACATTGTGAGTTACACAATGGTCTCAACTATTTCTCAGACATTGTGAGTTGCACAATGGTCTCAACTACTTCTCAAACATTGTGAGTTACACAATGGTCTAATTTACTTCATAAACATTGTAAGTTATACAATAGTCTCTAAACATTATCTTATAAACATTATATGATATTGTTTTACATGAAACCCGTCACTGTCTATCAATTTCCCTAATGAAAATACAAGAAATGGGATTTCTAAGATAAATTGACTCATCATCTACAAAAGCTGAAGTTCAGCAATTTTCTCTACATTCATCAAAATTCTCTTTTGAAACCTTCATTGTTAAATGTCCGTGAATCTTAGAATTACTTAAGATTTCCTTTACTTTCCACACGTATCTACCCATACAATCTTCTATGCAATGGAATGTGAAAACATAGGTTACAAGTCTTTTATGGCCAGGACTTGCAACTGGATGGTTTGATATCGCCTTTGCTTAGTGGACAATTTCTCAAAAGCTATGGACATTACACAAGTATAACTAATTTAGGTATTTGAAAATTTTATCGAACCTCGGCTAAATATAGTCTAGTCCCTATATTTAACCTAGGGATAGTGGAACATAGTTTGACTAACTATGTTCGACTTAAATTTTCAAATACTGAGAATAGTTATACAAGTGTTATATTCAGGTTGATTTCCTACCTAAACTCGATAAACCACCAAAATTCATTAAAAAGATCTTGAGACGCGATAGTGTTTTACCACTAAGCGAGATCTTAATATTTAATTATACTACCTAATTTCATTCTTGAAATTTTCATACATGAGATAATCCGAACTACTATCTTGGGATAGTCGTCAAATCTTCTCGTCATTTCTTAGAAGTACTAGCCTGATTGGATTTCAAGGATATCATTCCGCCATAATCCTTTAAAAATTTACTTTTGATTTAAAGCAAACTTGACATCTCCACCTAAGAATAGTGGTAAGCGTACGCTACACTCTTCTAGTCGTCAACATATCACATCATTATCTAAACCCCATTGAAATTCATTATGTAAAACTTCACAGTATCATGTTTCCTTCAAACACTAGTTGAACTTAAACATTATAAGATATGACCTTCATCCCGAAACCACCTAAGACATGATCAACTTTAGAAATGGTTTGGATAACCACTTGCCTCTAGCAAGACTTTCCTACAACATCATTACAAACCATTTCACATCAACAATATCTTACACCTTTGATTAACAACAGTTACCCTAACAACAACAAAACTATTTCATTTGAGGCACTATATTGATGAAAGTGTTAGTTAACCATTCTTTGAACTAAGGTGTTTAGAGATCACCCACGAAACAACTAAGAAACCATACAAATACAAATTAGGCTCCATGCACACTATCACCAAAAACTCCATGTTAGAAATTAAGGTTTTATTGATAACCTCGATACAATAAGATATGATTCGTTTTGAGAAACGGGAAAAGCCAAACTTGAGGTATATTGGACTCTATAAGATTTTAACAAAACCCTTTTGATTACCAACTTAAGCCACGACCAAAAACTTAGAATGGTGCATAACACATTCTATGACCAGAAACTTAAAATGAAATTAGTAGCATACACCCACATTTTCCTAGACAATTCAACATCCTATAACACACATTGAATTCGGGACGAATTCCATTAAGATGGTGAAAGCTGTAACAACGCGCATTTTTCGAGAAATTATTATTAACTTTTACTATTCACTTTCACTATTCATCCCGTAAAATTGTTATTTCATATTCTCGTAAGATAAATTATTTTAGTAATATCCTGAGAGTTCGACAATCGTTAGATCATTTTCACAAAAGTTATTAAGAAAACATCGTTTTAAAGTTTCATTTTGGTCGGAACACCATTTCAACATCCCACGCATATCGAAAACCAACTCTGGCAATTTTCCTCTCATCAGATGAATTTTTAGATCACTCATGATTAATTTGAGAATTTTTAAGATTTATTTTTATGTTACCAACAAAACCCTGCGCTGTATGAAACTAAACTTACGTTTTAAACAATTCTACTTACATCCAGACTTAACGATTCATGCACTGTGTTTCTAATATGTTTTTGACACTTTTACATTTTTTGGAAAATTCAAACATATTTCCCTCCTCCTTTGACCATAAAGGAACTAACCTTGTACGTTCTACATTTTTGCTTAAATCGCGTAACTTTTAAACTTCACAAATAACTGTTAGAGTTAACTACATTTTTGGTCCTTGTGGTTGTATCTGGATTTCAATTTTGGTCCATTTGTTCAAAAAGTTGCGATTTTAGTCCAAAATGCATAGTTTGGTTCCATTTTTGGTCCAATTTTTTAACGAAGTTAGTTCAGTTAGTTAAGTCTAATTGTAAAGTGGCAACATTAGTCCTTTAACCTAACGGTCGTTTGCAACGTTAGTCCTTTATACCAAAGATCGTTTGCAACGTTAGTCCTTTAAAAAAAATATTCTGAAAAAATGTTTTTTTGACGAAATTTTTTTTTCCAAAAAAATAATTCGTTTTTTTTTAAGAAAAAAAATTTCAATTTTTTTTCTAATAAAAATTTTCTTAAAAAATTCGGAAAAAAAAATTTAAAAATTTTCTAAAATAAAATTAGAAAAAATTAGAAAAAATTTGAAAAATATTCTAAAAAAATTTCTAAAAAAAATTCTAAAATTTTTAAAAATGTATGTACATTGTAAAAACGTATATACATTGCAAAAATGTGTGTAAAATATATATACATTTTAAAAAAAATATATACCAAAGATCACACACGCTTTTTTTTAGAATTTAAAAAAAAAAACACTTTTTAGCATTGCCAATTTGCAATTTTTTGATATGGACTAAAAAATTTCTAAAAAAAAATCTAAAAAAAATGGACTAAAACTATCATTTTGATATGATTTTAGTCCATTTTTTAGAATTTTTTTAGAAAAGTGGAACTAGTACAAATTTTTTTTGAAAAGTGGAACCAAACTATCATTTTGATAGAAAAGTTTTGATATGGTTTTAGTCTATTTTGATATGGGTTAGTACAAAATTTCTAAAAAAAATTCTTAAAAATATGTCTAAATTTTTTTTGATATGGTTTTATCCATTTCTCAAAAAAAAAAAAAAAAAAAAAAAAAAAAAACTAGGAATTTTTTTTCTAAAAAAAATTCTCAGATTATTTTTTTCGGAAAAAAAGTTTTTTTTAGAATATATTTTTTAATTTTTTTACGAATTTTATTTTAGAAAAAAAAATTTAGAATTTTTCTTTTAGGAAAAATAGTTTTTTTGTCAAAAAACTTTTTTTTAGAATTTTTTTCGAATTTTTTAAGAAAATTTTTATTAGAAAAAAAATTGAAAATTTTTTTCTTAAAAAAAAATTTGAAATTTTTTCTTCAAAAAAAAATTGGAAAAAAAAATATTCGACAAAAAAACTTTTTTTTCGAATTATTTTTTTTTGGAAAAAAAATCGACAAAAAAACATTTTTTTCGAATTATTTTTTTAATTTTTTTTAAAGGATTAACTAACAAAAAGGACTAACGTTGCAAACGATCTTTGGTATAAATGACTAACGTTGTAAACGACCGTTAGGTTAAAGGACTAATGTTGCCACTTTACAATTAGACTTAATTAACTGAACTAACTTCGTTAAAAAATTAGACCAAAAGTGGAAGCAAACTATGCATTTTGGACTAAAATCGCAACTTTTTGAACAAATGGACCAAAAGTGAAATCCAGGTACAACCACAAGGACCAAAAATGTAGTTAACTCAAACTGTTAAGTTATCCCGCGTATGAAGAAAACCACATTTTGACATCTCATATCACTTTTAGACTAATTTTAGTCTACTCTAAATAAATTCACGGTCATTTCCCTGAAATTTCGTTCTTTTCGATAAGCTGCAATTCGCGTTTTTTACCGTATTCCGACTTTAAGCGCGTTTTTGCACCAATGAGACTTATCACTCATTTTATATTTTTAGATGGAGTATAATGATGAGTCTCATCATTCGTAAGTTTCGTATTTTACGATGCCGGTTTCGTTTTAAACTTAACGACTTACGGTTGGCATTTAACGGAACCAAAACTTACTCTAAACTCAAGATAAGATCAAGACTTATCATCTTATCTCTTCATGGCAGACCTTAGGGGGGGAGTCATCATTTTGGTGGCATAATCCTAACCATGCTTCCTTTAGATCATTACATGTGTCCTAACTTAACCATGGTTAACATTTAACCCAACATATGGTTAACCAAACTTACCCTCCTATAAATAGCAAGTGAAATTCATCCTAAAGACCTTCACAAGCTGTTTTGGGTCGTTCATAGCTTAAATCCACTATATCTTCCATCATTTGATCTTTAAACTCCAAGTTTATGCAAAGAAGTTCCAAAGATCAAGCTACTTCATCAAATCTCTAGCAAGTTTAAGTGATCTTCTTGAGTTTAAATCCACTCAAGTCACTTAGTACTTCATCACCAATTCTTCAAGTTTGCAAGGGTGTCAAGGTGTTGAAAGCTAGCTCAATCCAAAGTTTTAAGCGATCAATCAAAGTCCTATCCTTACTAAGTTACTCCTTTCTTAAGTGAAAGCCAAAAGTTATAGGCAACTTATCACCACCATCATCTCATCTTTATTATTCATAATCTTAACCATTTCATGCTATATATATAGTTACTATGTTGATTCATGATGTACATATACTCAATCACATGTTTTAATTTACATATTGTCATAAAAGTAACAAACTAGTAAACTAGTCATATTCTACACATTTGAGACCATTAAAATCAATAACCTATGGAATTTCTAACTTACATACTATGGTAGACAAGATAAAAAGGTAAACATAGCAACTTGAATCACCCGAAACGAACAAATGAGTCAAAAGTTATAGGCAAAAGAAGTTAGCGAAACCTAAATGCCAAAATTGCCATATTGAAACTGTTTTAGTTCTGCCGTTTTAAAAGTGGTACTTCTGGTCCAAATCATCAAAAAGTTAAAACACGAAAGTTGTCCGGAACGACGTTTTCCTTCATTTGTAAAGAAGCTCGGACCTTGAAAACGCTTAAACAGGCCATTATCTTTCAAAAACAGAGACTGCCCTATATTTAGTCTCACAAACTATACTTTTGTCGCAACTAAAAGCAAACCAAGAGGCCTAACGGCCATAAGCCAAGACCACGGCTACGGCTAAGGTCAAGGCTGAGTCTCAAGACCATGGTAGTCAAGAACAAAGTCACGGCAAGGCCATGGCTAAAGCCTCACGGCTTGTTTACCCAAGACCGTTAACTAAGGTGTTAACCTTGGCAAATCGACACCAACATAAACCAAACGACATAACTTTGTATACTTACATTATCAAATGACCATATTTATGAAATGACGATACTTGTGATAACCATTATGATTTCTTAATTATAACCAAACAACCTTGTAACTTGTGTTTACAAACCATATGACACTTATGATATATAAACAAAACATATGTTTTATCTACTAAGTGCTACAATACTAGGGAGCTTCATGTGAGGGTTTCATTTGGGTAAGCGGATCGACGAGTTCTTTGGATTTACAATTAAAGTGTCCTAGCTCCTCGAGCGTTCTTGCATGACCTCTGAATTATGATGGCCCGAGCGGTAGTCGATATATATAAACTAAACATGTTTTCACAACTAGACCATTTCTATAAACGACATACTCAAATACCATGTACTACATCATGATCAACATAGAGAAGTATATAGGCTTGTTATTTCTTTCGCATCATTATTTCAAACCTAAGTCGCAACATCCTATTCTAGGTTGCTTGTAGAAGTTCTCACGGCATATCCATCATTCTCATTATACATTTGATATCATTTACTCTGAGGTGAGTTCATAGCCCCACTTTTATCACTTAATTGTTTTACAAACCCTTGGGGGAGATACATGCTTTATTTTAAACCGAACACATTGCTTTCAAACTGTATACTTATCTGATTATTTTACTTGCACTAAGTTACCGCATTTGCCAAACTTTCAAACTGTATCACTTAATTGTTTTACAAACCCTTGGGGGAGATACATGCTTTATTTTAAACCGAACACATTGCTTTCAAACTGTATACTTATCTGATTATTTTACTTGCACTAAGTTACCGCATTTGCCAAACTTAAGTCCCTAATCATGAATCATTAATCACGAGTGAAGTGAGCGCGAATATTGTGGATAGATCTATCGGGATTGACGAATCCCGTTTGTTTGACCAGGTCCGGTAAACAAACGCACTATATTTGAGTACATTAGGTAAAAATGGCAATTTTACCTGTTAAGGGCACGTATCAACAGTTTCTCCAATTAAATTTGGAACACGTTAACGCCTTGATTGCATGATGCTTAGTGAATAATATCTGTTTTGCTTTCAAACTATTGGTGTGAGTCTATAGCTCACACTACCAACATAATGTGTTCAACCATAAAAAAAACTCTATGAATTTCACTCAACCTTTGTGTTGACAGTTTTAAGCATGTATTTCAGGTCCATAATGTCGGAAGCGCACGGAAGGCGAGGACTAGATCAAGAAGGCTATAAATTTTATTATCATTCGAAAACCTATTTAATGTATTTTGTAAACAATGGAACCAACTGGAACCTCATTTTGTAAACTCGATATTTATATAAATCGAATGATAAATCTTTTAAAACGACTCCATTAGAGTTCGTTTTCTATTATTATATTGTTGTGCCATGAAGTAACACCCAGTTTGAATTCATTGCGTATCACGAAATTGGGGTGTTCTGATGGTATCGAGCCACGATTATAGAAAGCGGGTCTAATTGAGACTTAAACTATAACTACTTTTTCAAACAAAAACATTTTATAGCCTTCCGTTCTCCGTGCCTTCCATCCTCCAGACGATTATGTGACTTTTAGGCATTTTAAGCTATACAAAAATACTAGTATATTGATATATACACTTGACATAATTTCAATCATAAACAAAGTACTAAACATATCTGCGTATGCCTATTCTAAGGCATTACGGCACAATCATATATATATATATATATATATATATTTTCTTCAATCTCCCAATCATGCATCTACTCGTGCATTTTAGGATTACGAAACTTTATCCAAGACATTGTGGCGATTACAATGGTCTTTCCTACTTTCTAGACATTGTGAGATACAATGGTCTCATTCATTTTACAAGAAGTTGTGAGATACGATGGTCTCTATTACACTCTCGGACACTTGTAAATCCTACGATGGTCTCTATTACATTCTCGGACACTTTAAATCCTACATTGGTCTCAATTACATCCCCAGACACTGTAAATAAAGCAATTAACTCATTTATTCCTTAGACATTGTGAGTTACACAATGATCTCTCCATCATTTCTCAAGACATTGTGAGTTACACAATGATTTCTCCATCATTTCTCAGACATTGTGAGTTGCACAATGGTCTCTATTATTTCCTAGACATTGTGAGTTACACAATAGTCTCAACTATTTCTCAAACATTGTGAGTTGCACAATGGTCTCAACTACTTCTCAGACATTGTGAGTTACACAATGGCCTAATTTACTTCATAAACATTGTAAGTTATACAATAGTCTCTAAACATTATCTTATAAACATTATATGATATTGTTTTACATGAAACCCGTCACAGTCTATCAATTTCCCTAATGAAAATACAAGAAATGGGATTTCTACGATAAACTGACTCATCATCTACAAAAGCTGAAGTTCAGCAAGTTTCTCTACATTCATCAAAATTCTCTTTTGAAACCTTCATTGTTAAATGTCCGTGAATCTTATAATTACTTAAGATTTCCTTTCCTTTCCACACGTATCTACCCATACAATCTTCTATGCAATGGAATGTGAAAACATAGGTTACAAGTCTTTTATGGCCAGGACTTGCAATTGGATGGTTTGATATCGCCTTTGCTTAGTGGACAATTTCTCAAAAGCTATGGACATATCACAAGTATAACTAATTTAGGTATTTGAAAATTTTATCGAACCTCGGCTAAATATAGTCTAGTCACCTATATTTAACCTAGGGATAGTGGAACATAGTCTGATTAACTATGTTCAACTTAAAATTTTCAAATACTGAGAATAGTTATACAATTGTTATATTCATGTTGATTTCCTACCTAAACTCGATAAACCACCATAATTCATTAAAAATATCTAGAGACGCGATAGTGTTTTACCACTAAGCGAGATCTTAATATTTAATTATACTACCTAATTTCATTCTTGAAATTTTCATACATGAGATAATCCGAACTACTATCTTGGGATAGTCATCAAATCTTCGCGTCATTTCTTAGAAGTACTAGCCTGATTAGATTTCAAGGATATCATTCCGCCATAATCCTTTAAAAGTTTACTTTTGATTTTTAAGCAAACTTGACATCTCCACCTAAGAATAGTGGTAAGCGTACGCTACACTCTTCTAGTCATCAACATATCACATCATTATCTGAACCCCATTGAAATTCAATATGTAAAACTTCACAGTATCATGTTTCCTTCAAACACTAGTTGAACTTAAACATTATAAGATATGACCTTCATCCCGAAACCACCTAAGACATGATCAACTTTAGAAATGGTTTGGATAACCACTTGCCTCTACCAAGACTTTCCTACAACATCATTACAAACCATTTCACATCAACAATATCTTACACCTTTGATTAACAACAGTTACCCTAACAACAACAAAACTATTCCATTTGAGGCACTATATTGATGAAAGTGTTAGTTAACCATTTGCTGAACTAAGGTGTTTAGAGATCACTCACGAAACAACTAAGGAAACTATACAAATACAAATTAGGCTCCATGCCGCACACTATCACCAAAAACTCCATGTTAGAAATTAAGGTTTTATTGATAACCTCGATACAATAAGATATGATTTGTTTTGAGAAACGAGAAAAGTCAAACTTGAGGTATATTGGACTCTATAAGATTTTAACAAAACCCTTTAGATTACCAACTTAAGCCACGACCAAAAACTTAGAATGGTGCATAACACATTCTATGACCAGAAACTTAAGAACGAATTCGGCGCATACACCCACATTTTCCTAGACAATTCAACATCATATAACACACATTGAATTCCGGGACGGAATTTCCATTAAGGTGGTGAGACTGTAACAACGCGCATTTTTCGAGAAATTACTATTCACTTTTACTATTCATCCCATAAAATTTTTATTTCATATTCTCGTGAGATAAATTATTTTAATAATATCCTGAGAGTTCGACAATCGTTAGATCATTTTCACAAAAGTTATTAAGAAAACATCGTTTTAAAGTTTCATTTTGGTCGGAATACCATTTCAACATCCCGCGCATATCGAAAACCAACTCTGACAACTTTTCTTTCATCAGATAAATTTTAAGATCACTCATGATTAATTTGAGAATTTTTAAGATTTATTTTTATGTTACCAAATAAACCTACAACAGTCGAAACTAAACTTACGTTTTAAACAATTCTACTTACATCCGGACTTAACGATTCTGCTTGTGTTTCTAATATGTTTTGACACTTTTACATTTTTGGAAAAGTCAAACATATTTCCTCCTCCTTTGACCATAAAGGAACTAACCTTGTCGTTCTACATTTTGCTTAAATCGCGTAACTTTTAAACTTCACAAATAAGCATTAAGTTATCCAGCGTATGTGAAAACCACATTTTGACATCTCATATCACTTTTAGACTAATTTTAGTCTACTCTAAATAAATTGACGGTCATTTCCACGAAATTTCATTCTTTTCCGATAAAGCTGCAATTACGTTTTTTACGTATTTCCGACTTTAAGCGCGTTTTGCACCCAATGAGACTTATCACTAATTTTATATTTTTAGATGGAGTATAATGATGAGTCTCATCATTCCTGTAAGTTTCGTATTTTTACGATACCCGGTTTTACGTTTTATGGTTTAACGACTTACGGTTGGCATTTAACGGAACCAAAACTTACTCTAAACTCAAGATAAGATCAAGACTTATCATCTTATCTCTTCATGGCAGACCTTAGAGGGGGAGTCATCATTTTGGTGGCATAATCCTAACCATGCTTCCTTTAGATCATTACATGTGTCCTAACTTAACCATGGTTAACATTTAACCCAACATATGGTTAACCAAACTTACCCTCCTATAAATAGCAAGTGAAATTCATCCTAAAGACCTTCACAAGCTGTTTTGGGTCGTTCATAGCTTAAATCCACCATATCTTCCATCATTTGATCTTTAAACTCCAAGTTTATGCAAAGAAGTTCCAAAGATCAAGCTACTTCATCAAATCTCTAGCAAGTTTAAGTGATTTTCTTGAGTTTAAATCCACTCAAGTCACTTAGTACTTCATCACCAACTCTTCAAGTTTGAAAGGGTGTCAAGGTGTGGAAAGCTAGCTCAATCCAAAGTCTTAAGCGATCAATCAAAGTCCTATCCTTACTAAGTTACTCCTTTCTTAAGTGAAAGCCAAAAGTTGTAAGCAACTTATCACCACCATCATCTCATCTTTATTATTCATAATCTTAGCCATTTCATGCTATTTATATAGTTACTATGTTGATTCATGATGTACATATACTCAATCACATGTTTTAATTTACATATTGTCATAAAAGTAACAAACTAGTAAACTAGTCATATTCTACACATTTGAGACCATTAAAATCAATAACCTATGGAATTTCTAACTTACATACTATGGTAGACAAGATAAAAAGGTAAACATAGCAACTTGAATCACCCGAAATGGACAAATGAGTCAAAAGTTATAGGCAAAAGAATTTAGCGAAACCTAAATACCAAAACTGCCATATTGAAACTGTTTTGGTTCTGCCGTTTTAAAAGTGGTACTTCTGGTCCAAATCATCAAAAAGTTAAACCACGAAAGTTATCCGGAACGACGTTTTCCTTTATTTGCGAAGAAGCTCGGACCTTGAAAACGCTTAAACAGGCCATTATCTTTCAAAAACAGAAACTGCCCTATATTTAGTCTCACAAACTATACTTTTGTCGCAACTAAAAGCAAACCAAGAGGCCTAACGGCCATAAGCCAAGACCACGGCTACGGCTAAGGTCAAGGCTGAGTCTCAAGACCATGGTAGTCAAGACCAAAGTCACGGCAAGGCCATGGCTAAAGCCTCAAGGCTTGTTTACCCAAGACCGTTAACTAAGGTGTTAACCTTGGCAAATCGACACCAACATAAACCAAACGACATAACTTTATATACTTACATTATCAAATGACCATATTTATGAAATGACGATACTTGTGATAACCATTATGATTTCTTAATCATAACCAAACAACCTTGTAACTTGTGTTTACAAACCATATGACACTTATGATATATAAACAAAACATATGTTTTATCTACTAAGTGCTACAATACTAGGGAGCTTCATGTGAGGGGTTTCATTTGGGTAAACGGATCGACGAGTTCTGGATTTATGAATTAAAGTGTCCTAGCTCCTCGAACGTTTACTGCATGACCTCTGAATTATGATGGCCCGAACGGTAGTACGATATATATAAACTAAACATGTTTTCACAACTAGACCATTTCTATAAACGACATACTCAAATACCATGTACTACATCATGATCAACATAGAGAAGTATATAGGCTTGTTATTTCTTTCGCATCATTATTTCAAACCTAAGTCGCAACATCCTATTCTAGGTTGCTCGTAGAAGTTCTCACGGCATATCCATCATTCTCATTATACATTTGATATCATTTACTCTGAGGTGAGTTCATAGCCCCACTTTTATTACTTAATTGTTTTACAAACCCTTGGGGGAGATACATGCTTTATTTTAAACCGAACACATTGCTTTCAAACTGTATACTTATCTGATTATTTTACTTGCACTAAGTTACCGCATTTGCCAAACTTAAGTCCCTAATCATGAATCATTAATCACGAGTGAAGTGAGCGCGGATATTGTGGATAGATCTATCGGGATTGACAAATCTCGTTTGTTTGACCAGGTCCGGTAAACAAACGCACTATATTTGAGTACATTAGGTAAAAATGGAAATTTTACCTGTTAAGGGCACGTATCAACAGTTTCTCCAATTAAATTTGGAACACGTTAACGCCTTGATTGCATGATGCTTAGTGAATAATATCTGTTTTGCTTTCAAACTATTGGTGTGAGTCTATAGCTCACACTACCAACATAATGTGTTCAACCATCAAACAAACTCTATGAATTTCACTCAACCTTTGTGCTGACAGTTTTAAGCATGTATTTCAGGTCCATAATGTCGGAAGCTGGCACGGAAGAGCGAGGACTAGATCAAGAAGGCTATAAATTTTATTATCATTGAAAACCTATTTAATGTATTTTGTAAACAATGGAACCAACTGGAACCTCATTTTTGTAAATTCTGATGTTTATATAAATCGAATGATAAATCTTTTAAAACGACTCCATTAGAGTTCGTTTTCTATTGTTATGACTGTTGTGCCATGAAGTAACACCCAATTTGAATTCCGCTGCGTATCACGAAATTGGGGGTGTTACAATTATGATTAGTAGTTTGGATTAGAGTAATCCTCTGCATCTTCATCCTAATGATTCTAATTGTGCATCTATTGTTACTGTGAAATTATCTGGTGTTGAGAATTATAGGGTTTGGTCTAGTGCTATTAAATTGGCTATGCAAATTAAAAATAAAATGGGTTTTCTAGATGGTACTTGTGTTAGAACTGCTTATGCTGCTAGTCCTTTGTTAAAGGCACAATGGGATAGATGCAATGATGTTGTGTTGAATTGGTTGTTAAGTTCCTTATCTCAAGATGTGTATCTTGGTCATGTGTTTTCTGATTTTGGTGCATCTGTTTGGAAAGATTTAAAGGATACATATGATAGAATTGATGGTTCTGTGGTGTTTAATTTGATGCAAAAGATTAATTCCTTTAAGCAAGGTGGTTTACCTGTATCTGAATATTTTCATAAGTTGAATTCTTTGTGGAGGGAATTTGATACCTTAACTAAACTTCTTGATTGTGTTTGTGAGGCTAGAATAGAGTTAGTTGATCATGCTAAATTGTTAAAACTTATGCAGTTTCTGGTGGGTCTTGATGACATATATCAACCCATCAGAAGCTCTATTCTAACTAGGGAAGTCCTTCCTGAGGTTAAAGATGCTTTTGTCATTGTGTCTAGGGAAGAATCCCATAGAGGGATTCCATCCACTTCTGCTAAAATTGAGAAACCACAAATTTATGCTTTTGTTTCTAGGCCTAATGGTCATAACATGAATAACTTTAATAATAATAGGCCTGGGAACAACAATAATAGAGGGAATTATGACAATCTGTTGTGTAAAAACTGTGGTTTAAAAGGGCAAACTATTGAAAGATGTTTTGAACTAATTGGTTATCCTCCTGGTTTTAAAAAGAATCCTAATTTGAAACCTGCAACTGGTTTTAAAAAGAATCCTAATTTGAAACTTGCAACTGGTTTTAATAATGGTAAAAGTAATAATGTTGAGGTTAAGGGTATGCCCAATGTGAGTGGTGATGTTAAAAACACTGGTACTGTATCTTTCACTAATGAGCAGGTTATGAAGTTGATGAATCTTTTGAATGATAAAACCTGTTCTGCTACTCATGCTAGTATGACAAGTAGTGATTCTTGTTCCTTCTTTAACTGCAATGTGTTTTTTAAACATCACTTCTATCAGTTTTTTTGTGCCAAGATAAATGTTAAGGTGTTTCTTACCATTTGGGATGGATCATAGATTTAGGGGCTAATCAACATATGACTAATAATACTGATAATATGTTTGGCTTACTTGATATATCTGATTTGAATTTAACTGTTGGCCATCCTAATGGTACCCTTGCTAAGATTACTCATGTTGGTAATTTGAGACTTAACAAGAATGTTGTTTTGTTTGATGTGTTAGTTGTGCCTGAATATTGTGTTAGTCTGTTGTTTGTGCATAAAATGATTAAAGACAGTAAGTTGACTGTTGGGTTTGATGAGACTAAATGCTATATTCAGGATTTGAAAAAGCAGAGTGTTTTGGGGACTGGTAGTGAGTTTGGTGGTTTGTATCTGTTTGATAGAGATTCTGATAAGTCTGTTGTGGTTAATCAAAGTGAGTTTTTTGCTTGTCCTGTTTCTAAAGAGGTCTGGCACAATAGGCTTGGACATCCTGCTAACCAAGTTTTGAAAATGCTTAAACAATCTTTAAATTTGACTAATGTTGATCATGAAGGTCCTTGTGAGGTTTGTTATAAGGCAAAACAAACAAGGGATTCTTTTCCTTTAAGTGAAAAAATCTTTGGTTTTTGGACAACTTATACATCTTGATGTCTGGGGTCCTTATAAAGTGGTTAACAGGGAAGGGTTTAGATATTTCTTGACTGTTGTGGATGACTATAGTAGGTCTGTCTGGGTGTATATGCTTAAAACAAAAGATGAAGTGTTTTCAATGTTTGTATATTTCTTGACTGTAAGGTTTTATAATCTGGTTCTTACTCAGTTTAATAAAAAGATTAAAATGATAAGGTCTGATAATGGTACAGAGTTTTTGAATAACAAAATGTCAGATTTTTAAATACCATGGGTATTATCCATCAAACTACTTGTGCATATACACTTCAGCAGAATGGTATTCCTGAAAGGACACATAGACATCTGCTAAATGTTGCTAGAAGTCTTATGTTTCGGGGGGGTTCCTCTTGTTTATTGGCCTGAATGTGTTCTTACTGGTACTTATTTTAACAGGCTTCCTTTCTCTGTTTTAAAGGGTAAGTCACCCTTTTCTCTGGTCTATAACAGGGAACCTAATTTGTCTCATCTTAGGAGTTTTGGGTGTATGTGTTTTGCTGCTGTTGTCAAAGGGTCTGGTAAGTAGTCTGAAAAATGTGTTTTAATTGGATATGTTGCAGGAAAGAATGCTTATAAGCTTCTAAGTCTTGAAAATAGAAGTGTTTTGTATTCAAGAGATGTTAAGTTTTATGAAACTATCTTTCCATATAAAATGAATCAGAATGATGTTTTTAAAGAATACTTAGAAGTTTCAAACTTAAACTTTTTTGATTTTGTTGATTCTGAATATGTGTCAAAACCCAAGACTCCTGTCCCTACTCCTAATGATGATATTGTGAATGAGGAAGCAACATATGTAGGTAGAGATGGTAGGATCCATCAGCCAGATGATGTGGCAAACAGAGATCAGAATGTACATGTAGAACAAATACATTATTATGATAGTTTGCTACCATCTGGAGATGATGTGCATTCTGCAACTCCTTTAGATGATAATACAAGTTCTGAGGGAAATGTTGGTCCAAATTTATCTGATGATAATAGGTTCCAAAATGTTTTGCAAAATCAAATTGAGGAAGGGTCTGTTAGTCATAGAAGGTCTTCCAGATCTTCTAAGTTGCCTGAAAGATTGAATGATTATATGTTAGAGACTAAGGTTAAATATGGATTGAATAAGTATGTTAATCATGCTGTTTTGAGTGTTGAAAATTGTTGTTTTGTGTCTAATTTGAATAAGACCATTGAGCCTAGTAGTTATGATGAAGCCAGTAGAGATCCTAAATGGGTTAATGCTATGAATGAGGAAATTTATGCTTTACATGAGAATAATACTTGGGAAGAAACTGAATTACCTGTTGGTAGAAAGCCTATAGGTAGCAAATGGGGTTGGAAAATTAAGTATGATTGGTGTGTTTATCAAATGGATGTTAATAATGCATTTCTTTATGGTGACCTTAATGAGGAAGTGTATATGCTTACTCCACGTGGATATTCTACTAAAGGTGAAAATAAAGTATGCAGATTGAAAAAATCTTTTTATGGGCTTAAACAAGCTCCTAGACAATGAAATCACAAATTGTCTGAAGCTTTGTTTGAAGCAAAATTTGTTCAATCAAAAAATGATCAATCATTCTTTATTAAAAGAAATGGTAAAACAGTTGTGTTTCTTTTAGTATATGTGGATGATTTGATTATTACTGGTAATGATGTTGAAGAAATTGAAAAAGTGAAACAGTTTTTAAAAACTAAGTTTAAAATAAAGGACTTGGGTGAGTTAAAGTTTTTTCTGGGAATTGAAGTTTTGAAAACTAAAACTGGGCTGTGTTTGAATCAAAGGAAATATTGTCTTGAGTTGTTAAATGATTATAGGTTACTTGCATGTAGACCTGTTATGACTCCTTTAACTGAAAATTATGTCTTGGCTCATAAGGAAAGGGATACTGATAAGCTGTTAAAAAATATTACTGGTTATCAGAAATTGGTAGGAAAGCTTATATACTTAACTACGACCAGACCTCATATTTCATATGCTGTTCAATGCTTGAGTCAATACATGCATGCTCCTTTGCAATCTCATATGAGTCTTGGTTTAAGAGTATTGAAATACTTGAAACTTGCTCCTGGAAATGGTATACGGTTTAATAGTATAGAACACATAAAAATTAGCCATGCATGTTTAATAAGTCGTGCGAAATTATTTGAAATCAAAACCCTAAAATCGTATATTAATAACGAATGGGTGTATAATATTTTAGAGATCATGAATCTATTTTTCCAGAAGCTATTACATGTTATAAGACCTGAATAAAATGCATAATTATGAATTGAAGCTTGTGTGAATTGTCTTGGGTTTTCTTGTTCGAAACGCATAAAAAGGAAAGGTTTTTAAAAAAGGAACGATTAGGGTTTGCATGAACTAGGGTTTTCTTGTTATCATTAAGGGTAATAAATGAACTAATAATGAGGAGCTAATGATTGGTGTAACCTAGGTTTAGGGCTTGCTTTTGAATTATGCCCTAATCGGTTTTACATAAAAGTTGTGGGTTGGTTTTGTAAATATTGAAACTTAAAGGTTATTTTTGTAAAACAGTAAAATACATGTACTAAACGTATAAAATAAGTGTGGGGGTTAAACGTGTAATTTTGGATATTTAGAGGGCCATTCGAATTGTATTTAACTTAAAAGGGTATGTTTTGTAAATTCTAAAACCTTTGGGCTAAAAGTGTAAAAATCTGATAATAGAAGGTTAGATCGGATAATTAAAGATGTTAAAGGTGCAACATGTAATTTTGGGTAATTATGGGTCAACATGTGTAAATAAATTACGTAAGGACATGCGTGAATTTGAGTTAATTTCCGTTTGAGTTTTCATACGTTCTAGGTCAAAGTGGAAATCATTAAAAGGAGTAACACGTTAATTGAATGCGTATGAAGTGATATTAAAAGTATGGAAACCCTAGAACCTAAATAGGAAGTTGATTAGGGTTAAAAAACTAAATGTGCAAATTCGTTATTTCATGTGAAGGTGGTAAGTCTTAAAATCCGTTATTGACATTTGTAAACCCTATACTTTGAAAGATGATCATATAAGTTCTCAAATAAGATATTTATCATATTAAACCCTTAAGTTTACCGTTTGTCATTGCAACCCATAAGTTTGGCTAATTAATGACTAATGCTCTAAAACATTGTAATTCTGTCCGTCACTGAAAATGAGAATAATCTGAAAACTTTAAAAGTATTAATGAGATTGATCCGTTATACTAATAAATATTAAATAAATCATAATCCGTGTAGATTCGTTGAAGGAGACGCGACGTTACATCTTCGTATTCGTTCATTTGTTGCTTTTCCTTTCATTTGCTTTAAGGTACGGATATTCTGTCTTACTTTAAGACACTTGTGTTATCGTTCAGATATTCTGACCTTTTCAGTAAAGGTCCCTCATGTTTTCCTTTTTCGTCATATCTCTCATGCTTATTAGGATTCCCAATGCCATTGCTATGAACCCTTTTCTGAATGTTTGGTCTGTTACTTATCTGAATGTATGTTCTAGTGGACTATGCAATATCTGATGTGAACTTATGTTAGGAAGACTTGAATTATACAATTGTTGAACCCTGCTATATTGGATTATGAACTTATGATTATGAACCTCTGGTTATGAACTTCTGTTTATGAATATATGATATGAACTATATGATATGAACTTATGATTTCTTACTATCTGAATATGAACCTTATGATATGAACTATCTGATATGATTCTGTGACCTTGTGTGTGGTTATGACCTGTGCTATATCTGAAAATCTGTTTGACTTAAGTTGGTTGATAATAACCAAATATTTTAACTAGTCATGGGGTTCCATGTCCGTATCGATGATGCACCTCGATATGACTCTAGGGCGATAGAGTGATGTTCGCGCGTCTCGGATGGTGAAGCATATTTTGAATATGTAGGAAGGGGCGTATGGATGCATCCTAGATCGATCATTATCGATATGTTATCCGGTGAATGATGTCGGTAATACTGTCTGCGTCTTCACAAAATCTGAGAGCTAGCTACTCCATATTTATTTTATGAAGTTAATTTTGAAGAAGAAAGATATTTCTGATATGATATGTTAGTGAATGTGCTTATGACGTATTTGTTGAAGTGATTATTAATTGCCATAATAGGATAAGATTGTTACCTGATTTGTATATCTGATATTATGATTTGTTATCGTTACGTGAATGTGTTGATCTGCAAGATGAATGTGCTAGTGTATAATTGAGTGTTTTGAAGGTTAATTATCTGTCTGCATATGTGACCTGCCATGTTAAAACTCTGATAAGGTTAGGATTTGATATGAGAACTGGTTTAACTATATTGTCTGCCATGACTTGTCTGCCATTTCCGCTGCTACAATATTGAATTAAGAGCTTTAAATGTTTCTTCATTGATTTGTATGAATGCCATGTTTATTTACTAGAAAGTGTTTTCCGTTAGTTTTTAGACTTTCTGTTTGGCTTATACGTAATCTGTTATTTGATATGTTATGTGTTTGGTTGTTCTGATGTGTTTGTGTTTGTGTCATTGATGTGCTTTGTGATGTCTAAACTGTTATGTGGTTGTTTGGATTTCTATATATGTGTGCTTCCGCAGAATTCTAAAAGATCCTTTCTTTACCCTTGTCGGGTCGGGGTGTTACATAATAAATCTGAGGACAAGTTTGGGGTTATTGCTTATTCTTATTCTGATTGGGCTAAATGTCCTGTTACTAGAAGGTCTGTTTCAGGTTACTGTGTTTTTGTGAATGGTAATCTTGTTTCTTGGAAAAGCAAGAAACAAGCTACTTTATCCAAATCTTCTGCTGAGGCAGAATATAGAAGTATGTCTTTGTAACTTGTGAAGTTATGCGTATTTTGAAAGTGTTGGAGAATTTGGGTGAAACTTACCAGTTAGTTTGTGTTGTGATAATAGATCAGCAATTAAGATTGCTGCAAACTATGTCATGAAAAAGTTGCATCTGGTTTAATCAAGACAGTGAATGTTGATTCTAAAAATCATCTTGCTGATATTGTAACAAAAGGTCTTGAGTCAATGCAACATGGTTTTTTGGTAAAGAAACTGAGTATGTTAAACTTATTTCTTTCATGAGATTGAGGAATGGTGTTGAAGTAAGTCAATCTTATGAAAGTATAAGGGCTTAATGGAAAATATATTAAGCCTAGTTTTCTAATATCTAAGTTTTTGTCTAGTTTTGTTAGTTTGTATTGTGCAGGGGTTGAAGTGTAACTTATCAGGCTATAAAAGGAAGTTATCTCTCCTAGGGTTTTCAAGTTTCTCACACACAAAGTTTCATCTCTGGCGATTTGGTTCTGTTGATATCGATCTTGGTTTCATTGTTTCAATGGGTTTATTGTTTAGTTTAGTTTAAGATCATCTTGATCTTAACAGTTTGGTTTAGTGTGTGAGTTTGTATGATAGCACCTTATAGAGGGACTATCTCTTTTCTTTTGTATTGTATGCTTGCATCTGTGTTGGGGACAAGCTTTCAGTGTATATTGTTATAATAAAAGTTAGATCACCAAAGGGTGGTTAGTTGGGTGATTACACCTTGTGTTTTGGTTGTTTTGATACCATTTTTACATATTTCATTCATCAAAAATGAAAATGTGCAAGATTTCAGCTTACACGATTGACGATTAGATTATCGCCTTTAGTATCAAATAGGCAATTGCTTCTTCTTGAACATAAATTTTTTTATCTACAAAATTGGCTCGCTTGTTGAGTTAGTTATTCTTATCTACTCTTTTCTTTTATATTTTGTTAAAAAGCTTAGTTGTTGTATTATATGTTTAGCATGTTCTATTCCTAGAAAAAAAGTCAGTACAGTCTAACTATACATGAGACTTTAACTTGAATTTGTATTGTTTTGTAACATAAACTAAAACTCCCATCTCTATTATTGACAGTCCGTCCGACGCAGTCTTGGTTATATATTGTTATATATTCAGCCATTTGCACAAACATTATGCACAGAACACGTACATACAACCTTTATGCATCGCACGGGTTCTGAATGACTCGTAACAATTAAAATCTTGCCAGGGTATTTAATTGTACAACTAGATGTACTGATAAGTCTCGGTAACACATAAAACAAACTCATGAAAAATCTACAAACAAATCTCATTTTGGTTTGGATCCATTTTTACCCGTAAATAACCCGACTAATGAAATAAGATCCCCAAACCATATTTAAAAGTTTATGATATTCTTAGTTAGTTTATTGAAGAAAAAGTTGTTTTTCGAACGTCTTTATTTTACGTGAATCTTAATCATCTCTCTTTCTAGGTTGGTTGTGTTTCTTAGTCTTATTTGATACAACATGCAGAATAAAAATGAAGTACAAGAACGATATGCTATTGAGGAAAAGACTCGTGCATCACGGGGGCCATGTTGGATAGTATCACAGGCCAGTAATGAGTATGTTAAATTAATGAGAATAAAGGATTGTGTATGTGATAATAACCTGAAAAGTTCTTCATGTTTTATAGATAAGACCACTCTAGCTTTGATAGATAAAAAGTAAAGTAACTATTAATACCGTCTTTCATGATGAATGGGGGAGGTTGAGATATAAACAGCCTTACCCATATCTAAGGTATAGAAGCTACTTCTAGTTCTACCAAAAGTAGAGAATGACCTCCGGCAGTGTAAGAGGTGAGGATCGAACCCGTGACCACTGTCTCCAGAGGCAAGGGTGTTAACCCTTGGCCTCTATCTAGCATTGATAGATATGGAGTACTAAAAATAAGATTTCACACATATCACTAAATTCAATCCAACCAACAGGCACACGAAAAAGAAAGATAGATATAACAATATCCTGAAGAGAACAAGAAACACATCATGCCACTATAAAATACAAGAAAAGGGTGATCTTCAAGACCTAGAATTTTGGTGGTGCGAGTTTTCTTGGTCCATAGTATGGAGGAGGTGCCGATGTTGGATAGGGTAGTACGTTGATGAACAACTTCAGTCCCATCTCACAATGCTTTCCTACGCCACATATATACCATTTTCTACCTGGTGTTGCTAATGTGATCACATCGTATCCACCGGTGAGTGCTTCATTAGCAGCAGGAATGGCACATTGCTGAAATTGAGTTCCGTTTACTCTAAAGACATTATGTATCCCTATAGGGTACCTGAAAACTGCATTAATAACGTAAAATGCGTAAGCAATTCGCTTCAAAAGATATCATACTTATAATCTGAGCATGCATGCATTTAATTTGAGCAAGTAGATGCATACCAAGTTTGTCTCCCACAACGAATTCTTTTCCTATGGCCCACGCTTGGTAATCAAAGTTCAGGGTCCAGCCATAGTTATCTCCAACCACAAACACCTTGCCAGAAGGAATGGGAGAAGAAGGAGCAGGCGGAGGTACTGATTGAGGGAGAACATTTATGAATAGCTTCATTCCGCCAGACTCACAATGCTTTCCAACTCCACATATGTACCATTTTCTTCCTGGGGTTGTTTACAATTCTAGTCTAATTAGGATTCCTTATTTGTTAAGGACTATCTTGCTTTATTAGAATTGTAGTTGGATTAGAAAGCAAATTCTAGCACCTATATATACCAACCAAGCATGTGGTTGGATGTATGAGAAAAACTAAGGTGATCACATCATATCCACTGGTTAGAGCCTCGTTAGTAGGAGGAATGCTGCATTGTTGAAAGAGAGTTCCATTGACTCTGAAGACATTGTGTTTTCCCGCAGCATATTTGAACACTACATCAATAAAATACACGATTTGAATTTTAATTATATGACCACTAATATATGTATTTATGCATCATGTAGAATGTTTTTAATGCTCATATTTCAAGTGGAAACATACCAAGTTGATCGCCAACAACGAATTCCTTGCCTTTGGCCCAAGCTTATATTCAGAGTCGAGTTGAGTGTCCAACCTTTTTCGTCGCCAACAATTATATGTAAACACCTTTGTGGAAAAACCGAAGAAGCTAAAGCTACTAAAGTTGCTACGAGGAAGATGATGCTCCACCTGTTATTTGCCATTTTTCAAGCATGCAATTGCTTAAAGTATGCTTAAGTTATGTTATTTTTGTACGTGTGAAGTACAGTCTAGCCAGGCGAAGTGTCTATTTATACAAAAATGTTTAAGACAACATATTAACAATTTTTAATTGGACGGCATGGTATTAGATTTTGATGGACCAAGTCCTATGTATTTTAGTATAATTGATGGTATCAGTACCTCCATTCTTTTATTAAGTTGTTACAAAACTCCAAGTTAATGTGTTAAAAATGGAAGCATGAATGTGATATCTTATTTTACCCTACTTTGTCTCTCTTGTCATTTATTATAATTCAATCAAGTAATAATTCTATAGTCTTCTCTCTACTTTCTTAAGGACTTTTTAAGTCTTTCATATTCAACTTTAACCATAAATATTTTTATTTGTGTAATATAATACTTGATGAAAAATATATGAATAGATTGCGTTTTGAATGTATTTTTATTTGTTATAATTTTCATCAACTATTATATAACACAAATAAAAATATTTATGGTCAAAGTTGAACAAAAAGACTCAAAAAGTCAAAGTGGAGAATTATTATGGGACGAATTGAGTAGTGAAAAGGGCGTCTTTTGACCTATTATGCACTTGACTTGTTCAAATGCATGATTCTATCAAGAAAAGGAATTGTCTAGTTACAAGATTCCATCCTCGTCCGGTAGAATATGCAACTTCATGTAAGCCTGCTGTCGACCATTTCTTTATTTTTATTTTTTCGACGATCGAAGCAATTTCAAGGACACAAAATTGATAGCTTATCCAAGATAATGTTCTAGCATTGAATGTACAACTAGTCTTCAAGATGCTTTACGTTCAAGTATACATGGACAGAAGATCTTAGATTGATGTTAATCGACCATGTCTTGAGTTTGTTTGATGATAAATTTGAATATGGAACTATTTCGGGGATAACCAAGTAGTAGTATTTATAAGCATGAAAACATAAAGGCAAGTATAACATTTTCCTACTCGAACTAACGAAAAACCTAGTCTCAAAAAATTGCCAAAAATACATGTTATAGAAATCGTTACAAGCAATACTAAAGGTGTGTAGAGTAGTATTATGTAAAAAATCTGCATCATTAAATAGTTTAGCTCTTTATTCCATATTATCACTGTGATTTAACCAATATAAATGTGGATTAAGGAACAGAGAAACATATAATCTTGCTAAATTCACTAGTCCTTAATGCAAATGTTATATTTCAGGGGTTCTGCATCATATGTGTGGAAACAAATATTAACTTCTCTTTGATGATAGCTTGACATGATTGGCCTTATAAAGAACAGATGCTCTTTCTACCTTCTTTTTCAAATAATTCTAGATAAACCTTTTGATCAAAACAAAGTTTTCTTCAATTGGAGCCTTGAGATCTTCAAGTATTTGAGAAATTGACTTGAAGAATATTCTCTCAAACCACTTTTTTTAAATAACGAAATGGTACTCAACTAAAGCATATGAAAACCTTTTTGCATTTGAGGTGATATGAACCATATTTTTTAGACTCTATGTAATGGAGTTTTTTGTTTATTCGATGAAACGAATCATACGATTAAGTTATGGAACCCATTAATTAGGCGTGAACTAACAATTCGTGATCTTCCTTCTTCGAGATGCAAATGCTCTGATGTCATGATGGGGTTTAGTTTTGACCTAGTCACCTACGATTACAAGATTTTGAGGATTTCCTACTCATATGCTGAGAAAGAAAAATGTTCATTTGTTTACACCATGAAGACAGGCATTTGGTGTAAGATTGATTCCCCTGCTACTCCGTTTAGGAATGTGGTGTCACAAGTGTGTTGTGTGAATGGAACATTGCATTGGGTGTTAGTACGTCGTTCAAACGAACCAGGTGGCTGTCGTTTTGTAGTCAACATAACGACATTTGATTTGGGCACTAACAAATTTGGTTTGATTGCGTTGCGAAACTTTTATAGCCGGGGGTATTCATGAGGACCAATTTCGACTAACAACCATCAACGGTTCTCTAGCAATGATGTATCAGCTAAGTTATGGTTTTTGTGAGATTTGGATGAGAAGAGACTACAATAGCACTAGCACTGCTTCTTGGTGGACTTTGACAGTATATTCATATGGTCATAATTTTTGGGGACTTAACACCAATAATGGTGAGTTCTTGCTCATCAAAACCCATGAAGGTTATTGGATTTATAACTTTGAGACAGGTTCTTCGCAATCGGAACTCAAAGGACGTCTAGATCTCAAGTACGGTGTTTCTCGGTTGGAGATATCAAGCCTTGAATTGCTAAATACGGGAACTTCTTACAAGGGAACACATCCATCTGTTCTTCAAGATAGACCCTATTCATGCCCGAGTCACAAAGTTTGGCCCATATTACGGTATTAGTGTGCATGGATCACTTTGGCAACATGCAGCAAAAAACACAAGAGTGGTTAGGACTCTTTTAAATTTTCAATTTCAGTATTATTTTTTTCTTTTGCGATTACTAAAATCTTTTATTTAATTCTAGTATATTCGAAGTACGTACTGATTATGGATTGATGGGTTTTACTCTTGTTCATACTAGTTATAATGCCCGCGCACACGCGGGGTTTTTTCTAAAATTTTCAATAATGTATTTTTATTTATTAAAAAACGAATAGCTTAATTTTTGTTTTTTGTTTTAATTATGATTCTTAATTTTGATTTATTATTATGTTAGATGTAAGTGGTAAAAGCTCATATATAGTACTTTCATAAATATGGGTCGTTTTTATGTACAAAGTTTAACTATCGCATGTTGTTTTTGTGTATCGATAATTTAGATCAGTATATTTTTTAATATTAATGGTTGTGTTACCATGACACTTTTGTAAGTTTAGCTATTATAGTATTTAATAATTATCTCAAGTGAGCATAGAAGCATCATGCTTACGTCCATGAAATTTTTTATCACTTACCTAGCCTCATGTGCACATCTTTTTGCATAAATATATGGTATTAACTATTAAGCATTTGATATAATATTGGTCAAGATTTATCGGTACGTGAACGATGAGAGATCTCAACAATCCGTCGTAGTTGTGAAAGTGTTGAAACTTGTAATGGATGACTTTCAAAAGATCCCTCCCTCCCTGCAACCCCACCCCCCATCTTGTGTTTGAAGAAAGTTGACCTCGAGTTGCATTCAGCTGCATGGAATATCCACTGCAATAAACATTGTGAAATGCAAATAGAGGCATATTTATTCTTATAAAAAATGTTTTGACCATTAAACTACAAAAGTGTAATTACAATGTGAATTAGAGGTGGAAGAAGGGAGAAGTATGAGGTTGGATGACAACGTGTTTCTTTTATATTTGAATTTGTTCGTTCTACCTATTTGCCTTGTTAGAGATATAATATAATCCAAATCAATCCACTCATAGATAAATGGTTCAAAATTGCCAACTATAGTGTGAGGCAGTCTAATAAAACCCCATTCTCAAATCTCCATATAGAGGTTATGATGTTTAATTATTTCAAAGATTTTCTTCTTCATTAAAAATGTCATATAAACATCCAAATAGTACTAAATTATCAGGTGAATAGAAAAGAATCAATTTCTTAGAGTGCTAAAGTAGCATTACCATCATGTTCCCAATAGAGAAACCTATATAAACATAATTATAGACAATATCATGATATGAGGTCATTCTCATAACAGGATTCGTTAATCCATGTTTAACTACGGGCTATAAAGCAATACATACTGATGTGGATTTTATTTTAAAAATTCCGTGGTGGTTAAGCATCACTACAAATTCGACCTTCAACTTCTCTAAAGCAGAGGTTTCATGCTGACCGATTTAAATAATAAAAATAAACTCTAGGAATATATAATGGCCAAGTGTATCAAATGTGTATATAACATGTGTGAGCACACACTAATGAGATTCTAACCTTAAAATGACCAACTAATGGTGATACTCCAGTGGCAGATCTTTCATGTTGGTGTATAAGACTTGAAAAAAAATTGAAGTGCTTCTAAAATGTGTAATCAGTTTAGTGTTTGGAAATAGACTGCCTTTTGGAAGGAGCATAACTTCTTGTTGTCCTTGGTTCTCTAAGTTCGTCTAATGGGAGTGCTATTGAGTACGAAAAAGATCCTTAACCTGCAAAGGATAAGAAAACTTAATATACATTCATAAAACATATAAGGTGACTAAATATAAGACAAATCCGCTTAATTACATCAAAAATCGAATTTTAGAATCACAAACATATAATAGAATCATGGGTTTGATGATTTGAAAATCGAAATTAAAAACACATTTGACAGAAATTACCTTTTATTAGGATATTCAAGCTAAAAAAAATTGAATCAGGGGTTGTTATCTTCAATTAATTCGGATTGCAAGCTTGTGAAAAGGGAATGTCTTGGTGTTGTGGAATTAGGGATGAATGCGTTGCGATGACAGGAGTCCCCCCTTTTTTTTTTCTTAAATTACATTTGTTTGCCTACAATTATGGAAAATAACATTGAGGCCCATGTGTATTTTCAATTTATTTATACATATAGCTGCAAAAACGTTTTTAAAAGAATTTTTAGATAAATTAGGAAATAATTAGGTTTAATTATTTTTTAAAATCTAAAAAAATAATGAAAATAAAAAAATATTACTTTAAATGGAATAAATTGATTTTTTTGAAATGAAAAATTCCCAATAGGGGTTTTGTTTTATTAGGAAAAAGATTAGTTTTTGTTTATTTTAGTTTTACAATTACTTATTCATTTTCTTTTATACGTTTTTGTTTATTTTAGTAGAAGAATAATGAAAATTTGATAAAAATCAAAGAAATAATATGATTTGTTAGTTGAAATTTATTCAAATTTGCGAATGTGTGCTAATCCATAAGTTAAAACCACCACCAAAGGCTATTAGTAAAGCCTTTAGTTTCCTCTCAAACGTTAAGAGTTCAATTCTTACTAGATTTGTACATTTTAGGTGGTCAGGGAAAGGTAGGAAATGGTATAAGGGTTAACCCGATGAGACCGTGTATATTTAAGTCAATAAAAGGTCCGGTCTCCCTATGTAACCTAATGTAGCAACAGGCATTTTCAGGGCAATACTTTTTCATAAAACTCAAAACTATTTATTCTAAACGCGTAAATATTTACTCTTACGTATAACCGTTAGGTTAAATCGTTTAAACTGAATAACGACATTTAACGTAAACTGACAATTTTCTAAGTCATTATTTGACCAAAGACTCAAAACATTCACTTTTAACATTTACGTGAGCACTTAAAGCTAAAACCAGGAGATGAACCCGCGTAACGTGAAAAACGACATTTAGCGCGTACTGACACTAAACAAATCATGGTTCACGTCAAACTAGCATGTTTTAACATTTATAAGCTTTATTAGTCGTGTAATTAAATTTACCATTTTTACATGAAAACGCATGTTTTCACATTTCGGCTCGCATAAACATGAAAACGTCCAACCGCACACCACATTTGCATTCTACTACATAATACACATAACAATTACAAAATTTGAAAACAAAATATTTTTTTCCTCCTTGGTCCCTATTCGGTCAAGCCCCACACCAAGGACACCAAAACATGGCTTTTTAACTCTTATGCAACAAACATGCAACAAACTATGTTCTTGATCCAAAATGTAAGCACCAAAACCTCATAGTTGTTTTGTCTACACTTCCAACATTGTAGCATATCTTTCTCAACTATGTTTTGTCCCTAGCCAATATTGAACCACACACCACTTAACTTTATGTGTAGTTGATGCAATAAAAGAAACATTAGTAACCATTTTGCTTCACATCAAAACCCTAGAACAAATATTTTTCTTGTTCTCTCCTTTGTTCTTGTGTTCGACGCACACCACAACTAAAAATAAACCACCAAAATTTTTCCATCGATTAAAGATTCAAGTGAAGATTTGGGTTATAGTTTAGTGTTTTGGGTTGATAATAGATAGTTATTTGGTGTTTAAAAACAACGTTTGGGTTATTATTTAGTCATTAACCACCTTTTAATCACCTATTTTGTAAGTTAATATTTTTCTTAACTTTTCTTGTACTTTTAAAAGCTTAGTATGCATAAACACTAGAAGTACAACTTATTTTGTAAACATCATAAGTAAAAGTTTATGAATTTATAAACATATGCTTACATACTGCTCGAAAATAAAGAAAATATTGGGAAAAGTATCATTGAGTTTGTGTGGTTATTTTGGTGAAATAAATGTGTAAAAAGAGTTATGTACTGACTTATTTTGGTTGTTTTGGCTTATAAAGTGCTTATTTGTGGCTTATTCATATTCGGTCCAAATATGGAAATAAGACGCGCTTATTTGACTCAAAACTATTCGACTTATTATTTTGTACTTACCTCGGCTTATTTTTCTACTAATATAGCTTATTTACGTATTTGATGCTTAACGAACTTATTTGGATGTGTATAAGTTTCGTTAAGTCTAGTGATGGCTTGTTGGGCTAACCGGCGAACAAGGCCCAATGATATTCGGCTTATTTGGGTAAAACACTTTTCGCTTATTTTAGTGCTTATTTGGAATTGTTTATTTTCGGATTTTTGGAGCTTATTTGGTTCGGTTTAGTTACTTTGGCTTATTTTTAAGGGATTAAGTCGTAAAATAGCAATGTTCTTTTCAAAGTGTACTGTTTTGATACGTGTACTTTTTTAAAATTGTAGAATAGCAATGTACTTTAATAAGTGCTCCAATTTGGTACTTGACGATGACGTGTCACGTTGTAAATGGTGTTGTTAATACAAATATCGTCATTAAACGTTATTTATATTTTATGATCTTTACCTAAGTTTTGTTAACGACAAAAGTAAAAATTTTTGTAAAGCATAAAGCTTGTCAAGATTAATAGATAGTAAAACAAGCTTTTCCTTAAATAATATCTTCATCACTCAAGCATTTACATTTTGATTAGTCATTGATAACGCTCAGATTGTACATGTTTTCAGTAGCGTTATGTGTGCTTTTGTATATGTTATTTGGTTATATTTGTATGATTTCAGTGCTTAATCGCATCAAAAGATGTTTGTCTAGTATTTATAACCAAGTGCAGGGAAACGGAAGGAAAAGTAAAAGAATGTTCAACAAAAGGAAGATTCCCGTTTCAGTGAAGCATGTCAATCACAAATCAATATTTCAAGTACCATAGAAGACCAAGATGATTGAAGAACCAAGCTCTACAAGTCAGAATAAAGTAAAGGTCGATTTTCCGTCACTCAGGAAGACCAACCGCATCGGTTGCAATCGCAACCGGATCGGTTGGATGATGGTTAAAAGATACCTGTGAGGATGGACCAACCGATCGGTTGCCACCGACAACCGATGCGGTTGGAGCACTGTTAGAAGACCAACCGGATCGGTTGGTCATGTGACCGATCCGATTGGGAGACCTGTTTATGCCAAATCTTCATCACTAAGTTTTCCCATTGTATCCAAATGATTCTAGGTCCTTCCCTTGGTGTATTCTAGTCCCTTCTTAACTCCTTGGAGGCCATGTTCAGCAATTAATACCCAAGGCCTTGGAACTTGTAAGAACAATAGATTAGTACACCAACTAATTATCATAACCAACATGTTAAGAGGTTAACACAATAATACTAATCAAGGATAAGAAACTAGTTTTAGCAAGTGTAGTTTTTAATCATCTGAATTTCATCATATCTATTTTCGTTGTTATATGCTTTTGGATTGCCTTAGTTGATTTAGACTTGTTAATCAGATTCACTCAAATCCCTGCGAACGATCCCGACTTACCTTCAAAATCTTGCTATAACGGACGAGTGCACTTGCTCGTATGTGTTATTGGTAAAATTGGTAAATCATCTTTTATAAATTTAAAACTTGTACACACGTAGAACATCAAGTTTTTGGCGCCGCTGCCGGGGATTTGATTGTGTTTTAAAAAGCTTCAACCGATCGGTCGTCTCACAACCGATCCGGTTGCGCCCTAAACCATAACCAAGTTGATCTAACCGATCGGTCGCTCCTCGCAACCGATCCGGTTACGTGTTTCTGTCCAGAAATCTGTTTTCTTTGTTTGTCCGTGTGTTTAAATATTGCCTGGATTCTCTAGGTCATTGTATGAACACTCGTGCTGCTGGAATAGAACCAATCTCACCTCTTACCAACCCCGAACGTTTGATTCGAAGAAGAAGAAGAACACCTTTCATACCCTTTGTAAATCGTGTACCTAGAGTACCAAACCCACCATTTGATAACCTTGTAGAAGCCAAAGTTGTTTACAACCCTTTCACCAATTTACCTTTTCCCATGGCGGACGATCAACCCATGTGGGGAACCAATCGAGCCGTAGCACCAACCCCTGGGAGTGCTATTGTTGTTGTCAACCTTGGTGACAACTTCACCGTGAAGGGTCATCATCTTTCTATGATCAAAGACCGTCAATTCGATGGCCGTGCGCGGGCCGATCCGTATAAGCACGTTGCCGAATTCATCGAAATTTGCGGCATGTTCCGTTATGGCGACACCGATGTCAATGCCATTAAACTCAAACTTTTCCCATCATCACTCGCCGAAGATGCTAAAGTATGGTACAATGAATTGACCCCAGGAATTATCAACACTTGGGAGGAGATGAGGCAAGCCTTTGTAAGCCGATTCTTTCCACCGCCATGTTTGATCGGTTAATGGGAGAAATTCGTGCTTTCACAAAACCCCAACGAATCACTTGTCGAAGCTTGGCTTCGGATGAAAGATTTGCTTCGTAGTTGTCATGGACATGGATTATCCAAAGGAACCATTATCCAAATCTTTTACCATGGACTAGATGAAATCTCTCAAGGCATCCTTGATGCCGGAGGAATTTTTCTCTATAAGACTCCTAACGATGCACACCAATTACTCGAAGATCGAGTACTTCTCAAACTCGATTGGTCTAAAGATTCAAAAACCAAACCTCTTCGAAAAACCGTTGCTTTTGTCGAAAACACCGATAGCTCAAAACTCATTCACCTAACACATTCAATGCACCACTTCATGTGCATTTACTCCTAAACCACCAAGATCAAATGGCCCAAATCAAATCTTCAAAATCCGTTCAAGCTGTTCATAATCTGTAAGTTCTAAATTATTTTGATCAAGATTCTAAACAAGGATTTCAAAAATCTTTCAAATCCAACGGTTAAAACTCTTTAAACTGATTTTAGAAAACTGTTCACTCGAACGAATTGGGTGTTTATGCATAAAAGTGTTTGGATTAAAATGATGTTTGTTAAAACCTTTCTTAGTGTCTATTAAACTTGTTTCAATTGTCCAAAACCATCCAGAATCTTAAATTTCATTAATTTGAATTCTAGGGTTCTTGCGCTCATTTAGGGTTTTTCTATTATGTGATATGTTATTAGGTGGTCAAGAAAGTGTTTGAATAAGTTTATATGCATGTTTTGAACCTTTAAATTAGCCCAGAAACATCTAAACTGTATGAATTTAAGTTTTAGGTTTTTTAGGGTTCATCTCCCATGAATCTTCTAATTCTGTGGTGGAAATGTGTTAAATCTTGTTCAATTGCACTCATATGACATCTAGGACACTCTAGAAACATTCTTGTTTGATTTGTGTGGCTATATCTATTACGTGTAGATTAAGGTTTTAGGGTTTAAGAAATTTTACGCCAAGTCTTTCTGTGTGTATCTGATATGTTCGAGTGCTTGTTTTGTGATCTAAAAGATGTTTGGAATAAACTGTAATCAAGTTTTCATGTTTATATTTAACAGGTTAATTATTCGTAATGTCATAATCTTCAGGTGTTCAAACCGTTATGCTTAAAGAATACTTTTATGCGTAAAGGTAACACCTAAGAGAAATCTTATGCGTAACTCTTACGCATAAGAGGTCTACAATGAATTACGCGTATCTTGGAAAGATATTCGTAAACAAGGCTTGCTACGCATAAGCTTTACTCTTACGAGTAAACTTTACGCGTAACATCTAGCTTATTCCTACGCGTAAGCCTAAAGCCTTTGAACTTGTCTTACGCGTAAGAAACTCTTACGCATAAGCTTGGTCTTACGCTTTAGCTTACTACTACGCATAAGCTCCTTTCTTACGCATAAGGATCCTTGATACACATAACCCACTGTTCACTACATTTTGGCCTGTTACGCATATATTACTTGTTAAATGTTACGCATAAGTCACAAATACCTGATGTCTCATATAAGCTCACATAAGTTAATATGTTGTGTGTTAAGTGAAAAATTGGACTTTGAAATTTCAAAATTAACACGTTCACGTAACTTATCACATCAACTTCAAACAATTGGACAAATGTGACTTAGGACTTGTAACTAACATAAACATGTTACCATCAAACAAGGAATTAGATAATAAATCGACTAAAACAAACACATTGTGTTTCCATATGTATGTTTTTGTCTAATGTCTTCGGATCACAAAATGGTCGCAAATCAAACAAACATCAATGCCCAGTATCGTCTTCAACAACTTCATATGCTCGAATCATCTTGCGTAATTGTTGTGGACATCCTTCGCAACATCCATTCAAATTCATGCTCACAAAGTCATCCCGATGATGAGTATGATTCAATGGATGAGGAAATACAATAAGACATTAAAGCGATAAAAGTATGGAATACCATGCTTCAACCTTTCCGGTTAATCAACCGGTGGGCGGGAAGGTCAGCGAAGAGTCCTCCACTTATGGAAGATCCATTGCAAACAACTCTTACCCCATCGATCCGGTTAATCAACCCGGTAAGGATCGAGGTGTCATTGTCACTACAATGTTGAAATGAAGCAACCACAACAACAACTAAAACAACCGCAAAAGAAAAGCATGGTGAAGATGTGGAAATATATGATGAAGGAGATTATGATCATGATAAGGATGAAAGATTCACCGATGATGATAATTTGGTGGTGAAGAGGAAATGATGCGAAAAGAGGTGAAGAAGCTTCCGAGTGAAGAGAAAAGTTAAAGAAGGAATCGAACAACTACATAGTTGACAATCCAACACACATACCTCAACGGTCTTACGAATTACCTTTTGACACTTCCATCAAACCCAAATCATCATCTCAATCATCACCTCCATCAACAAAAGAAACAACTAAGTCAACAAAAAAATCTGTTAAGAAGGCAACTCCATCCAATGATTCGACAAATGGTAAAGTAGGTTTTCACCACTACACAACAAGCTACACAACCACCACCATCTGATCAACCAAGGGTTTCAGAAATCACACCACCAATGGAAAAAACCAGTAATCACTCTACATACACTGGTGGTGAGGATCATGACATACCTGAGCCCCAACCTGAACCTCAACCGAGAGTCAGATCAAGTACATTACTGCACTCCTTGTTTTCATACGCATCAAATCAAAGAGCGTGTTGAAGATCTCCACCTCGGGGTCGAATCTTATCAAAATTCTACACTTCAACGGAATCAATCAAGAACCTCAGTACAAAATCGTTCATAAACCAAAGTTTGGGTTTGTCTACCGAAGTGAAAATCATCATACTTGCTTAATGGCTTTCGATGAAATTCACAAAGATCTATGACACCACCCTAGAGATGGTTCGAGATGGATTGGCATATCGATTGAAGGACATTGAGTTCGGTAAAATTCGACGAAGAGATGGAATTTCAAAGGATCGCAAGGATGTTCGTTGATTTATCACTAGGATTGATGAAAGGTTGATTCATCGGGATCGATGCAATGGTTGGAGAGCTATGTGGGAGGATGACCAAACTTTCGATTCTAACTTACCAACGTCCTCGTAAAGTAGGCGATCGTCTGTAATCATTGGGTACTCTCTTGATTGTGATTTTGTTTGTTTGATTAATTGACAATGGCTTGTGCACACAAAACAAAGGTACAACCCGTACTTGTAATGAAAGGACCACGTAGTACGCATCGCCACAATCCTTATAAAAGGAGCGAAGCTTCTTACTTTTGAGTAAAACTTATCAAAACTTTCATTTTCAAAGTTTTGCTCAAAAGAACAAGTACTTCCCTTATGTTTTCAAAACCTCAAAAGTTTATATTACTTGTTGAGGGGAGTATTTGCTAAAATCTTTGTTCAAAATTGTTCTTCGTGGAAATCTTCCCACAAAACTCAAAATGGACATATTCGATATCAAAATTTCATCAAAATAACATTTATATGCCATTTTGAGGGGAGAAAAATTGTGTGATACAAATATGTTGGAAAATGTGATTGAATCTTCGTGCTAAGACTTAACCCATGAATTGACGAGATCTGAACTGTCATACATCGAAAAGATTTGTCTTTCAAGACTTATCCGAGTAGATTGTACCTATTCGAGAAACTCCTGATAGACATGAACTTTGACGGGTTTGACAATCTTTCGAGGTTTGTCAGCACCTTCAAGATAGTTATTAGAGCTAGTTGTCACCTAAAAGCTGACAATGTAACTCTTTAACTATACAACGTAACCGTGTCTCGCTGGGAATTGTCTATCTTGAGTCGATCAATTCAAAAGTACGCGCTCCTCTCTCACCGTGCAAATTTTTGTCATAATACTTAAGCACGTGTTGAGGGGGAGTATTTTTTCAAAAGACAAAACTCTCACAGTGGTACAAAACGTTTTTACTCATAACCACTTTGAGAGATTTTCAAGAAAATGGTTTTATGACAACATAGGTTAGTCATGGAGTTATAAGGTGACTAAGGTTAGGAATAACCGTCCTATGATCCGCCAGAGTCGGAGGATCTACCCAAGGACACCACAAATAGTTAGAACTTAGAAGTCCTTAGGTATGATTATAAAAAGAGAAAATGAGAATCGGAGAAAGAAGGAGTTGAAGAATTAAAAGAAAAGTAATGAAAATGGTGAAAAGTAATAGCCCTCCAAAATTATTCAACTTAGGGCGGACACGGGTTCAATACATATACTCTTGGTTGTCACTAGATGACACCGGTATTGAAGATCAAAGTCGTCATGGTCCCGATGGCGCATGCACTAAACCTTCTTAGCCACTCAAGTTTCTCTCAACGAAGCTTGTTTCATTCTCACAGAAACCCTCGTAAACTATCGAATTTCTCTTAGAGATTGTTGGTATTGAAGAAGGAGACCCTCTCCTAGTCTCCGCTTAGGAAACCAAAGCGCACTATTGAGTCTAGACCCACGAGATTCATCAAAAGATCTCTTAGAATACTCGACATTTCATCACTTGTCGTTCAACAATAAGGACGCAAGTGATACTATTCTAGAGTCCTACATAGATCTTAGCAATATGTCGAGAACATTTATGAGAGGTTCACAACTATGATCCTCGGTGATTGAATGGAAACTCTGCCGGGTCAACATTAAACACCACGACAAGCGGTCACTTTGGTAACTCCTTGTGGGTTACACTTAGTGTTGTCTCAAACGGTCTACGTCGTGGGGTGATGCTTGGTGTACCTCGACTCACTCCGAATGTAGATGTACTTTGGTACATCGTGTTATCCTACTTGAGGGACTCTAGTTCGGAACAACCTTTGCTAGAATTAGAGATGTGTTTTCACACTATCTTTGTTAACTCGCTCGAGTTCGAACTTGTAAGTCTTTGGAAATCC